>CM073774.1:106414926-106455592 GCA_037158775.1 Hetaerina titia
CAACATTCTTCCCTCTATTACCCTCTTCAAAATTCCACTACCGCTCAATACGCCCTTCATCCATTTTTCCTGCCTCCATAGGATTTCTCTCAACAAACCCCTCTCCTCCCCCACCATTTCTAGTACTTCCTCATTTGTTTTCCTTTCGGTCCATTTCACCTTTTCCATTCTTCTCCACACCCACATTTCAAAAGCCTCCAATCTACGTCTATCCTCCTGCTTCAGCGACCACGTTTCCGCGCCGTACATAGCTACGCTCCATATCAGAGTTTTTACGAGTCTTGTCTTAACATCCCTACTCAACGTCCCCGTCATCAACTCCCTCCTCCTTGAGAAAGCCTCCTTGCCTAGCGCAATTCTTCTCCTTACGTCCCTACCACTTTGACCGCGTTGGTCCAAAACACTTCCGAGATATGTAAACTGTTCTACCTGCTCTATTTTTTCCCCGCCTATTTTAATATTTAGCTTAGCCTTTTTCTTTCTGGAAAATCGCATAACCTTTGTTTTATTAATATTTATTCTCATCCCATATTTATCGCACTGAACCTCCAATTCACTCAACAATGCTTGCAACCCCTTGGCTGACTGAGCAACTAATGCTTGGTCATCAGCAAACCTAACCGATTTTACGAATTCCCCTCCGACTTTCATTCCTACCTCCAGTTCTTCCCATGCCTCTTTAATCATTTCCTCTACATATACGTTGAACAGTACCGGTGACAATGGGCAACCCTGCCTTACACCTCTTCCTAACACTGCCCATCCGGACTCTCCGTTCCCCACTCGCACCTGAGCAGTCTGAGACATGTACAGGTTGTGGATCAGTCTCCTGTCCCTCCAATCCATTCCTATTTTCTGCAATACACGCATTAATTTTTCCCAATTCACTCTATCAAACGCTTTTTCGAAATCTACAAAACAGGCAAAAACGTCCTGATTGTATTCTATATTCCTCTCGACTAGTGATCTCATTACTGCAATGGCATCACGCGTACCTCTTCCTTTCCTGAACCCAAACTGATCATCCCCTAAGTAATCATTTGCCTTACTCTCTATCCTTTTGTTGATGATCCTGAGAATAACTTTAGCTGCGTGGGATATCAAACTTATTGTTCTGTAATCCTCACATGACGAAGCCTTTGCCTTTTTTGGAATAGGAACTAACACCGATCTCACAAAATCTTCCGGCCAGATTCCTTCCTCATAGATACTACGAATCAGCCCATATATGGCCTTCTTCCCACCTTTCCCTAACCATTTCAACATTTCTACAGGAATATTGTCCACCCCCACAGCCTTATTTGCTTTCATCTCCTTTAATGCCCTTTCTATTTCATCGTCGAGTATGCCTGGACCTAAGCTATCTTCTTCTACGTCATATTCCTTTTCTATGTCTAACCTTGTCGGCCTAAGTTCTTTACCATACAGTGTTTCTATATATTCCTTCCATCTCTCTTGGATTTTTCCTGGTTCAACTATTATCTTACCGCACTTATCTTTCACTGTTAGCACAGATCTTGCCTTCTTACTTCCCGATAATAACTTAACCTTGCTGTATAGAGCACCAATTTCACCCTTCTTCTGTAAACTTTCCATATCCTCGCATTGCGTTTTCCACCATTCTTCTTTTGCTTTATTTGTGGCCCTTCTCAGTTTATTGTTTAACTCTTTGTACTTTATTTTGCCTAACTCTGTGTTTACATTTTTCCATCTTCTTCTCTCATCCATCTTTGCAATCATCTCATCAGTTACCCATGGTTTCCTTATCCTTTTCCCGTTAACGGTTCCTATAGCGTCTTTAGCGGCTTCCAATATCCCTTTCTTGATACATTCCCATTTTTCTTCGATAGTACTCAGTTCTTTACCGTCATCCATCATTTTCTCTACAGCCTCCTGATACTCCTTCCTCGTTAATTCATTTACTGCTTCTAAATTCCATTTTTTAACCCGCCGCCCTTGCCTTATCTTCTTGAAACGAACATTACATTTCATAACAACTAAATTGTGGTCGGAGTCCGCATCCGCTCCTGGGAAACTGTGCGAATTTATCACACTGTTCCTAAACCTGTGCCTAACCATAATATAATCTAACTGATACCTTTCTGAGTCACCTGGCATTTTCCATGTATACCTACGCCTTTTGTGGTGTCTAAACCATGTGTTAGTGATGACTAACCCCTGTCTCCTGCAGAATTCAATTGCTTTCTCCCCGCGTTCATTCCTCGTGCCTAACCCATAGTCCCCCACCTCACCACCATCTCTTCCTTCACCTACCGTCGCATTCCAATCCCCCATCACTATCAAATGTTTCCCTGCAGGAACACTCGCGATGATATCCTCTAACTCATCATACATCCTATCGACTTCTTCCTCCTTGTGGTTGCTCGGTGGCATGTATACCTGAATAATGACCAAGTTCGTCGGCTCTGCTTTAATCTCTACGAGTAAAATTCTATCTGTCACTTGCTCTATGTTGACTACGCTTCTTCCTACCCCTTTATTTAAAATTACGGCAACCCCTCGTTGGCTCTCGTCCCCGCCGCTGTATATTACTCTATAATTGTCACTCCAGTAATCCCCGCTATCCTTCCATCTCACCTCGCAGAGGCCTAAAACATCTATGTTACCTCTTTCCATCTCTCGCTTAATATTTTCTAATTTGCCTCTCCTCAACATTGTCCTGACGTTCCAGGTTCCTATTCTAACTACTTTCGTCTTCTTCTGCATCTTCTGTCCTGCTGCTGTTATTTCTCCCCCGCAAGGATTTCGTGGGATGACGACCGCGGAAGCCTTGCCTCCCCCGCTGCCGGGCATATATATATATATATATATATATATATATATATATATATATATATATATATATATATATATATATATATATATATTCCTTCCATAGATACAACCTTGTCGTGGTGGAAGGGCTTGTGTGTTCCGATGACCCCTAGAGCTGTGCTGGCGGGAGTAATAATAATTACTCCTGGAAGGGTCACCCATGCCAGATAGGTCGAAGGTTAGGAGCCAGACGAAAGTAGTCCACGCAGCGTCTGTTCCTCAGTGAGGCGGCTGCAATGGCGTCTGACTCCAGTGGGGCGGCCATTAAGTGATGGTGTCACGTTAAAAACACTATTGAGGAAGGCAACGGGAAACCACCTCAATAATGATTCCCAAGAATATAATGATGGGCACTATAGATATAATGAGTCCTGGCAACTACGGGACTCGGCCCAAGAGGCCGTGTGTCGTGCCCGGCAGCGGGAGAGGCAAGGCTTCCACGGTCGTCATCCCACGAAACCCTTGCAGGGAAGAAATAACTGCAGCAGAACAGAAGACTCAGAAGAAGGCGAAAGTAGTTAGAATAGGAACCTGGAACGTCAGGACAATGTTGAGGAGAGGCAAATTAGAAAATATTAAGCGAGAGATGGAAAGAGGTAATATAGATGTTTTAGGTCTCTGCGAGGTGAGATGGAAGGATAGCGGGGATTACTGGAGTGACAATTTTAGAGTGATATACAGCGGCGGGGACGAGAGCCAACGAGGGGTTGCCGTAATTTTAAATAAAGGGGTAGGAAGAAGCGTAGCCAACATAGAGGAAGCGACTGATAGAATTTTACTCGTAGAGATTAAAGCAGAGCCGACGAACTTAGTCATTGTTCAGGTATACATGCCACCGAGCAACCACAAGGAGGAAGAAGTCGATAGGATGTATGATGAGTTAGAGGATATCATCGCGAGTGTTCCTGCAGGGAAACATTTGATAGTGATGGGGGATTGGAATGCGACGGTAGGTGAAGGAAGAGATGGTGGTGAGGTGGGGGACTATGGGTTAGGCACGAGGAATGAACGCGGGGAGAAAGCAATTGAATTCTGCAGGAGACAGGGGTTAGTCATCACTAACACATGGTTTAGACACCACAAAAGGCGTAGGTATACATGGAAAATGCCAGGTGACTCAGAAAGGTATCAATTAAATTATATTATGGTTAGGCACAGGTTTAGGAGCAGTGTGATAAATTCGCACAGTTTCCCAGGAGTGGATGCGGACTCTGACCACAATTTAGTTGTTATGAAATGTAATGTTCGTTTCAAGAAGATAAGGCAAGGGCGGCGGATAAGGAAATGGAATTTAGAAGAGGTAAATGGATTAACGAGGAAGGAGTATCAGCAGGCTGTAGAGAAAATGGTGGATGACGGTAAAGAACTGAGTACTATCGAAGAAAAATGGGAATGTATCAAGCAAAGGATATTGGAAGCAGCAAAAGACACTATAGGAACCGTTAACGGTAAAAGGATAAGGAAACCATGGGTAACGGATGAGATGATTGCAAAGATGGATGAGAGAAGAAGATGGAAAAATGTAAACACGGACTTAGGTAAAATGAAGTACAAAGAGTTAAACAATAAATTGAGAAGGGCCACAAATAAAGCAAAAGAAGAATGGTGGAAAGCGCAATGCGAGGATATGGAAAGTTTACAGAAGAAGGGTGAAATTGGTGCTCTATACAGCAAGGTTAAGTTATTATCGGGAAGTAAGAAGGCAAGATCTGTGCTATCAGTTAAAGATAAACGGGGTAAGATAATAGTTGAACCAGGAAAAATCCAAGAGAGATTGAAGGAATATATAGAAACACTGTATGGTAAAGAACTTAGGCCGGCAAGGTTAGACATAGAAAAGGAACATGACGTAGAAGAAGATAGCTTAGGTCCAGGCATACTCGACGATGAAATAGAAAGGGCATTAAAGGAGATGAAAGCAAATAAGGCTGTGGGGGTGGACAATGTTCCTGTAGAAATGTTGAAATGGTTAGGGAAAGGTGGGAAGAAGGCCATATATGGACTGATTCGTTGTATCTATGAGGAAGGAATCTGGCCGGAAGATTTTGTGAGACGGTGTTAGTTCCTATTCCAAAAAAGGCAAAGTCTATAACATGTGAGGATTACAGAACAATAAGTTTGATATCCCACGCAGCTTAAGTTATTCTCAGGATCATCAACAAAAGGATAGAGAGTAAGGCAAATGATTACTTAGGGGATGATCAATTTGGGTTCAGGAAGGGAGAGGTACGTGTGATACCATTGCAGTAATGAGATCACTAATGGAGAGGAATATAGAATGCAATCAGGACGTTTTTGCCTGTTTTGTAGATTTCGAAAAAGCGTTTGATAGAGTGAATTGGGAAAAATTAATGCGTGTGTTGCAGAAAATAGGAATGGATTGGAGGGACAGGAGACTGATCCGCAACTTGTACATGTCTCAGACTGCTCAGGTGCGAGTGGGGAACGGAGAGTCCGGATGGGCAGTGTTAGGAAGAGGTGTAAGGCAGGGTTGCCCATTGTCACCGGTACTGTTCAACGTATATGTAGAGGAAATGATTAAAGAGGCATGGGAAGAACTGGAGGTAGGAATGAAAGTCGGAGGGGAATTCGTAAAATCGGTTAGGTTTGCTGATGACCAAGCATTAGTTGCTCAGTCAGCCAAGGGGTTGCAAGCATTGTTGAGTGAATTGGAGGTTCAGTGCGATAAATATGGGATGAGAATCAATATTAATAAAACAAAGGTTATGCGTTTTTCCAGAGAGAAAAAAGCTAAGCTAAATATTAAAATAGGAGAAAAATAGAGCAGGTAGAACAGTTTACATATCTCGGAAGTGTTTTGGACCAACACGGTCAAAGTGGTAGGGACGTAAGGAGAAGAATTGCGCTAGGCAAGGAGGCTTTCTCAAGGAGGAGGGAGTTGATGACGGGGACGTTGAGTAGGGATGTTAAGACAAGACTCATAAAAACTCTGATATGGAGCGTAGCTATGTACGGCGCGGAAACGTGGTCGCTGAAGCAGGAGGATAGTCGTAGATTGGAGGCTTTTGAAATGTGGGTGTGGAGAAGAATGGAGAAGGTGAAATGGACCGAAAGGAAAACAAATGAGGAAGTACTAGAAATGGTGGGGGAGGAGAGTGGTTTGTTGAGAGAAATCCTATGGAGGCAGGAAAAATGGATGATAGGCGTATTGAGCGGTAGTGGAATGTTGAAGAAGGTAATAGAGGGGAGAATGTTGAGCAATCGAGGTAAGGTTAGGAACAGGATAGGAATGTTGGACGGGATGAAGGGAGGAAAGAAGTACACCGAGATGAAGAGGGACCTGATATAGATTAGTTTGCTAGGTGGGGAGTCACAAAATGTTTACTTGATAGTTGTGTCCTTGCAAAAACCTACCATAACCGGTAGATTACCTAATAATAATAATATATATATATATAAACATATAAACACACAGATATAGAATATTAGAACATAGAGACACAAAGTAGGAACACTCACAGAATGTGTCTCTATATTCTAATACTATTTATCTGTATATTTATGTGTTTGTGCGTCATCGGAGAGCGTTCCAATTAATATATATATATATATATATATATACATATATATATATATATATATATGTATATATATATATATAGCAATATATATTATATATATAGCAAGCATTATAGCTATATATATAGCAATATACATTACCCATTTAAAAAGGAAGTTATGTCGTCGCTCCCTGGGTGTATTCCTTATTTTCATTTCGATTCCTCCTTTTAACTAAAAAAAACAAGAGTATTGAAAATAATAATTTACTTTATGGAAAAATTTCATGAGAGAATATGAAAAAATAATAGCAATCAATCAGAAAGAAATTCTGAGGGCCTAATTCCTGACCCAAGTATTTCTCTCCCTATTATCCTTAGCATCTTCCATTTAGCACCAATTACGGATGACACGTGCGGATGGCCCCAACGGCAATGACTCTGTCGAATGTTTCATTCGTCCTTCAGTCATGGATCCATTATAAACTTTAATAAAATACCATTATTATTCGATCTGATGATTTAAGAATACCAAATACGTTGAGCTGGACAGTATAGTCCGGGCGTTGCAAATTCCTAGCAAGAGCCTTCCTTGAAATATTATCGTAAAATTCTGTGCACTACATCAAGTTGGCCACAGTCCCTGTCAAAATTCTGTCATCGGTGCGAATAAAGGCACTGCTAACGACTACGTCTATATTTAAATTAAATACATGTTGTTGGGCGCCCAAATTATAAGAAATGTCAAGATTCGCAATCGGTCGCTCCGTAGTTATGGCGATTCTCGTGCAGCATCGACAACTTTTCGTAGGCTTCACCAACATATCATCGGAAATCACATCCGCTAATGCCACCATAAGAGAAGAAAAGGTGCTCCTCTTCTCAGCGGTTGACATTTTAATGTTTTTACGAGAAATTCGGTGAGTGAAGCAATGCAATGATTGACAAATGTCCTGCTTTTATTATCTGAAAAAATGCACGAGCCATATATAAATTCACTAGTTTCAATTTTCAAGTCTCGAAATGGCTTGCATCGGGGTAAATTGTGTATTTTCTCCCTGGTCACCATCGAGTCGGGTGGACCTTGTTTGTGATGAAAACTTCTTCAGGAGGTTGATATTTGCTTGGAGTGGCACAACGCGTTTCGTAGGATAACTTCATTACTTGCTCCATAGAGCGACGGCTTCGAACAATGCAGGAGGGAGAGGGCGCTCCGGATCGAGAGTGGCTTATCGCGGGGGGTGCAGGGATCCCATCCGTGCAGCACTGCGCGCGCCACAAGAGAGGGCGGCGCGGACAAGTTCTGCGTCCACCGCGGGGGAATGATGCCCCGGAAAGTTCTTCGATGGCTTCGATGAATAATTCATGACCCTCGAGTTCTAACGTGGGGAAGCGAGATAATGATTGGCGCGATTCCTCCGGGGGAAGACCGTGCCTCCCTCCCCCCCTCAATTCCCATCCCGATCCAACGAAGCTCTTTACCTACAAAATTAGATTTCAGAAGCAAAGCCGAAAGTGACACTGAATCGTTGATGAATTTCACTTCAGTGTGTAGAAGAATGCAATTGCTGGAAGAGGCTATTCTGAGCACTCTAGTGAATTAGCAATGAAAGAAAGAAAATATGAATCTCGGCTTTTTTAGAATCACATTTTTGAGCAATGGTACACAATTGCCGAAGAAGCGAGGAGAAACAGGTAAGTTGTCTAAAGTTATGGATTGAGAGACCCCGTTGACCCTCCGAGCAACCTCTCCCTCTAGTTCTAAAATTGATAGGCCTCCGGAATAGGGAGGTCTGTAGTCTCGATAATATGCTGATAAGTCTCCTTCTTGATGGCTTGCTGGGTATTATCGTAAATTTAGATGAGAGAGAAAGAAAAGTTTCTTATAAATTACACAGGCCAACAGTGTTTTTGGTGCCTGAGCTTTTAATGTTGATTTAAAGAACAATTGGGGTGCTGAATCCAATTATGACACTAGTTTTTTCCTATCAGCTATAGTTTTCAAGATATAGATATGTTGTTACTTCCGTAAAAAAATCTTCTACAAGATGATATGGGAATATTACATTAATAATTACCTCATTGGCCTACAATATAGAAATACACATAAAACTTATTGACAGTTTATTGAAAATAAAAGGAACACCGCAGAGTGGTTACAAATTAGTATACTTATAGATTTATTTAACTTTGAAAATTATTTTCCGGAATATATCAAATATTAAAACAACTAATCGTAAATTTTTTTGTAGGCCTGTGTTACTAAAGACACGGACAGGAATGCACCGAAGTTTGAATGGGACGATAATGAATGTTTTCCGAAATTACGAGTGATGCGTGATTTTGCACCGATTGATTTCACAGGCCTACAAAAATAATTTTTTTTTGTGCCGGGAATATTTGTGTTGATTTTAACTATATTTGTAGAGCTGAATCCAAATATGAAATCCGTTTTTATTTAACAGCTCTACTTTTTTAGATATGGCACATCTTACGATTAGTTGTTTTAATATTTGATATATTCCGGAAAATAATTTTCAAAGTTAAATAAATCTATAAGTATACTTGGGAATACATGGTAAAAGAAAATAGGAAAAATATTACAGACTTTGTGAAACGTGCATACTTGGGACATTTTGGTGTTAAGCTTGGTGACCAAGATAAAACATGGGCACCGCATTTTGTGTGTAAAACATGTACTGAACATCTGCGGCAATGGACAACAGGACAAAGGAAAAGTCTAAAATTTGGTGTGCCAATGGTGTGGAGAGAACCTGTGAACCATATTGACGACTGTTATTTTTGCATAGTAAATGTTTCGGGAATTAATCGAAAAAATCGCCACAAGTGGACATATCCAGATTTTCCTTCAGCTAGACACCCGGTACCCCATTCAGAAGAAATACCGATCCCAATATTTCAGACGTTACCAGATATATCTAAGGAAGAATTTGAGTTATTTGAAAACATTTCTCATTCTATTGACGATAGTGGCAGTGACTACAAGAGGGTATCAACGATTCCTCAACTATTTAATCAAAATGAACTAAGCGATCTTGCTAGAGAACTGAACTTATCGAAGGAAGCATCCGAACTACTAGCATCAAGACTGCATGAAAAGAATTTACTGCTACCTGGTACAAAAATAAGTTTTTATCGCACAAGGGAAAAGGATATGCTACCCTTCTTTGCTCAAGAAGACAATCTTACATTTTGTTTAGACGTTAAGGGTCTTTTGGAAAAAAATGAAAGAAGAATACGATACAATAGCATTGGTCTTACAGAACATAAAATACCAGGAACAAATCACTGGATTAAGAAGGGGGACAGACAAAAAACAGAAAATCACGGGGGACAGACAAAACCACTGGATTAAGAAGGGGCCTAGGCCTAAGAGAGGAAACTTGGTTGTTGGGAAAGAAAACATCATTGCTGAATCTTTAGTTGAAAGAAAGAAAATCATCTTACCGCCTCTACATATTAAACTAGGCCTAATGAAGCAATTTGTAAAGGCTCTTGACAAGGATGGACCATGCTTCGGCTACTTAAGACTAAAGATGCCCCATATAAATATTGAAGAACTTAAAGCTGATATTTTTGAGGGGCCACAAATCAGACAACTTACAAAGGATCCTGCTTTTGTCGAGTCAATGAATGAGATTGAAAAAATTAGTTGGATGTCATTTGTTGAGGTCATAAAAAAATTTCTAGGAAATCACAAAAGTGAAAATTATATTGAGCTGGTAAACATTATGCTCAGTAACTTCAAATCATTTGGATGTAATATGAGCACAAAAGTTCACTACCTACACAGCCACTTAGACAATTTTCTTGGAAATTTAGGAGACACATGTGAAGAACAAGGTGAAAGATTTCACCAGGATATAAAAACAATGGAAGCTCGCTACCAAGGAAGATGGGATAACCATATGATGGCAGATTACTGTTGGTGCTTAAAACGAGACTGTTTGAACAAAGTGCACTCAAAAAATCGCGCAAAAGAAGCTTCCGATGTGTTGAGTGATGTTTTTATGTATTTTTTTCTTTTCAATTCGTTTTATTACAGTAAAAAATTTAGTATTTGTGTTCAATTGTGTTGTGAAATTCTGTTGTGTTTGTGGGTGATTTAACACCCCTAGAAATATATCAAGTCTTTATATTTAGTGGGTTTTATTATTAATATAATATTCCTAAATCATCATGTAGAAGATTTTTTTACTTAAGTAACAACATATCTATATGTTGAAAACTATAGCTGATAGGAAAAACTAGTGTCATAATTGGATTCAGCACCCCAATTGTTCTTTAAATCAGCATTAAAAGCTCCGGCAACAAAACCACTGTTGGCCTGTGTTATTAATATAATATTTTCATATCATCATGTAGAAGATTTTTTTACGTAAGTAACAACATATCTATATCTTGAAAACTATAGCTGATAGGAAAAAACTAGTGTCATAATTGGATTCAGCACCCCAATTGTTCTTTAAATCAACATTAAAAGCTCCGGCACCAAAGCCACTGTTGGCCTGTGTTTTCATTCCTCCATCGATTGCCATACTTGCCGATGCATAGCTGCACTGTGTATTTATGGCCACTATTTTGATTTTTTTGCTAAGATAACCTTAACGAGGCAGGATGGATCTCAATAGGGACAGCGAAGAACCCCCCCCGCCAAGTACGTCTCCAGGGGGAGGGAGGGTGAGGCGGGGGGGTCTGTTGGGAGGGGGGGGCAGGGGGGGGGGCTGGGCAAACAAAAGGGAGTCCACGGACGGTAGGCCCTTTTCTTTCCGCGTAATCCTGATTTAATGAAGGCGGTTTGGCGGCGGGGAAGGAAATAACATCGGGGGGGGGGGGGTGGCGCAGGGGGCGAGGGGTATGGCAGGGGGGTGAGGGGTCGGGTGACGGAAGTAGCTTTATCCAGGAGAAATGTTTTCGCAGCCACGTGTCCACTCCATGGAAATGAGCGTCAGGGCCTTATCGGTACGCCCCTGGGCAGCTAGAGTGGCGCTCGGAAAGGGGTGGCGCGAATGTTGACAATTGCCGATCGCCAACCGCGAAGGAGTTTGCTTCGAGGTGTGCCCCTGGTCAAAGAAAACGGACAAAAATGGATTCGAGTAGTAGCAATAGTTTTTAGGGGAGGCGACCGACAGCTGAGGTCATGAGAACTTTTCTTAAGCGTCGCTGGCAATGTCCCTTCCTGAAGGTCACAGCTCTGCCACATTAACGACCGTCTCTTTTCCTCATCCCATTCGCAGTTAATCTTCCTCATGTGAGTAACACTGATCTTGCCAACCTTGAGGTTGGCAACGAGTAGTATGCCTATCAAAATGTCCTCTTCTACTTCGTTCACCATACTTATCTTTTCTTCAGGCAATCATGATCCGCCTTAATCTTTTTCTGACTCTTGTTAATTTTTATTCCCAATCTTTTCAAAAATATTGATGCATGAAATTTATTTCCCAGTTACTTAACTGGTTATCAATACATAAAACTTATGAAATATACCATGGTATATTTTCTGTGAATAATAGATTATTTACTTTGAAAATACATTGTTTACTAGGCATCTAAGGATTCATAGAGCAGTAAGTAGAAGAATGAGGTAAATATTCGTTCATAATAAAACAATAGTTTGAAAATTTAAAATATTACGGAATCGTTCTACATATTTCTTTAAATCTTCTCTTGAAAACTTCGCTCAAGGACAAAGTATGTCATTGAGCGAAAAGTGGGGATGTCCCGTGTCTATCTCAAAGACGAGCGAAGTCATAGTTAGGGGCTACTTTTCCGAAAATTACCAAATTGAAGTTCACCCGAGCAATCTCTTGATTGGCCTTCAAAACCGGGAGGCGTTCTGAAACTCCACGGTTTAACGACCTCGTCTGGTCTGGACTTCTGGTCCGAGAATTTCATTTTCGACGAAAGAGCACAAGCCTCTCATTTGGTCTTCAGTCTTCAATTTAGGTTTCACTCGCTTGGGGTTGGTCCGATACATAAACCACTTAACGAACGCTCGATCTGAATACTCTTTCAGAAGAACCTAGCAAATTTTTCATCTAATGATAAGGTCAGGAAGATAGTCTTCATGATGTAGATTAGTGGCGCTAGAGAGAACAAAACTAACGATGAGTTGGATTTTAATTGTCATATAATCTTTCATTGCCTGCCCGGTTTGCCGAAGTGAAACGGCTTGACTAGGAACGGGCTCCTGCTATTACCTACCCTACCCATCCACTCTTCAGCCATCACCCAGGAGTGAACTTTCTGTATTGCGATGTTACATATTTGTTTACGTTTTGTTCTTCTTGAGTTTTTATGCCTAACATTTTCCCTGTAATCTTCGTGCAAAATTTCAACTGTTAAATCCATCTACATCTGAATACCCCGCAAGCCGCCGGAAGGGCGTGTGGCGGGGGGTGTTAGTTAAGAAAAAAAACGCATGTAAAAGCCACAAATTTATACAATCCACAAACAAAACATGGTATGCATTCATGCAAAAACCCTTACAAACCACACACATGTAAACGCTTAAAGCTACCAACTAACGTACACATGCACCTACAAATATACCTGAAATAATTGAACGCATACTTTACTGAATAAATTGAGTGCATGTTTTACTTTGTGCAATTCATTGTTTGTTAGTGCGATGTTTGTATCGAATGTGAAACTTTGATTCGCGGTTTATATACATTTGTATTAGTTTAAAAAACATAAAATGTGATGTTATTACAAATTTTTTTGCTTAGGTACATCTGTCATATCTCTGTACATTTGAATTAGTAGGGGAGCAGCAAGCGAGTTTCCTATTTTCCGGAAGCTTTCGACATTTAAAATTATAAGCTAGTTTTTAATTTTTTTGACTAAATAGCATAAGACTTTGTCCAGATGTTAGTATCATAGTTTCCTTCGATGGTAATAAGGAAATAAATATTGCATGAGAATATGTTGATGGTTATTGCAGTATCATGTTTCCACTGTTTTTGATGCATATATCACGGCAAAAAATGAAGGTAAGAACGCAAGGGCTTACATTGATTGGAAAGCTATGTTCAAGCTGTAAGGTAAAAAGAGGCAAATATTGCGCAACTTAAGGAAAGTCTTCACAGATAGGAGCCCTTCCATCCGAGTCAATTATGATAGCAGAACTTCCGTCGCACGCAATATATCTGCTTTTCCAGCGAAGCCACAATCATCACCCCCCCACCCACCGCCCCCCTTTTCATTCGCCGATCACCCCAACTGCACGCGCGCGGACCATTGGGGGTAATCACGTATCACTCCCCCCCCGGGGGGGAACGGAAGGGATGGCTCCTCGGAGCGAGGGACTCCAGCCAAATGATATTAAGCAATAGTCATAGCATTGCGACCATGAAGTCGCCACATTGCTTCGTTAATTTTTATATCAAAGGACGAAACGAATATGACCCATGGACGGACGTGGTTTGAATCGTCAGTGTCAGACGCGAGTGCATTGGGCGTAGATCGATTGCGTTAAAGAATGGGATGGAAGGAGGGTGAAGGGTGCGATTGAAGGGAGACAGGCGGGAAACCTAAGGGGTTGGTTGCATGGCATTTTGGTGGCGATGGGGGAGAAAGAGGGTGCGTGCTATGTCATACGAAGAGTGCGGTGGTTAAGTGAACGGGGAGGCGCGGCCATAGACGTCACGATGGCGAAGCATAAATAAGTAAATTAAAGCGTTAAGCATTCAAATGTGCTCAATTCTCGATATGATAGAGACGATTCTTTCGAGCCCATTCCTATATTAGCACGAAAGAATGTTCACGATAATTTGGATTCTCGCACCAATGTAGCTCTGAACCAATATAGTCCGTGATATATCTGTTAGCTTCAAAAATACAAGGTTTGAATAACAAGCAACGGCCAAAGTTTCGGAAAAATTGATTAATTTCAAACATTGGTGCATTGCGTTAAAATTCTTCAAAGTGCATCCATTGAGCGCCGACACACTTTTGCCTTAAACGGCTTTTCCACAACTCGAAGACTCCTTGGTGGGCGGGAGATCCTTAAGGGTACGCGCGTAAGCTTCTTTGACGGCTCTTAGGGTCCCATGGTGGTGTTCTTTGAGCACAAATTTCACTTTAGAGAATAGGAAATAGTCTAATGGTGCCAAATCGGGACAGTGAGTGGGTTGGGGAATCGCCGCGATGACGTTGCAGAAAGTCTTCTTCGCAAGTAGACACTCGAATCTGCTCTCTTGGTCATCTGTCCAAAGACCTTCGGGACGAGTTTAACGCGGATGTTTCTAATAGCTACATTTTCAGTGATAACGTTGTGTACTGGCATCTTATCAATGCCAATATCGATGACCTGTGATCAAGCGCACACCGAACGGACCTACCGCTTTCAGCACGTCACGTTGCCGTCGGTTCTTGACGTCTTCGGCCGATCAGCGTGGGGCTCGTCCTCCACATTCTCTCAACCATCTTTGATGAGCTTGCGCCACTCAAAAGCTGCAGTTTGTGACATGAGTTCATCCTTGAACAATTGAAAAATCATGTTCTCCGTAATTATTAACTTATTTCCCCAGTCCAACACAAAATTTGATGGCGTACCGCTGCTTAATATTTCGCTGCATTTTCCACTTGCACCTGGTCACTCGAGAGTAAAAACACGATTTAGCCCAAACGAACACTCGCAGACGATTGGTGCTTGGCGCGTGTCCAAGGTCAGACCCCCCAGCAACGAGCTCGCGCAGTGTGAGCACGCTGCAACATACAGTCACGTCAGGAAAATATTGTTCCCGATAATTTTCATACAAACCTTGTACTACCTTCGAAGCCCATGTAGCTAAAATAGTGTCTAAGAAAAAAGTTTCCTCTGGAGAAGACGCCCTTTAAAAACGTCTCCGGGAAATTGGATAAATGAAGGTCCTCGACGGTCGCCGTGCTTCTCCCTCGCGTCAACCAGTTGAGAGAGGAAATATGTAATAGTGTTCCCGAGCGATGGAGGCGAGGCGGACCGCCACACTTGACAGTTGAGAAGGGAATTACGTCCAGTGGAAAGAAAGAACAATGCCGATGGGACAATGGGCTTCCCCACCCCTCGCACCTGCGGGGTGGGCGTGGGGGAAGGTGAGAATGCGTGGAGGTGACAGTCTTAACGGTCAACCTCCGGCGAGGACGAAACTGAAACAAAGAAACTGCCCATCGCACAGAAGAGTCCGGGAAGGGCGCCGAAAGAGGCTCACACAAGCAGAGCAAATGAATTGGCGAAAGGTAAACTCGAGCAATATCCCTCTAATTCATCCAGATATTTCATATATATATGTATATATATATATTTCCCTCTTACATATAAAGTAACTTATGATATGTTTTAATATTCAGCATTATAAATTCTGCTTCAATTTTTTAGTAAAAAATGCTTCAATATAATTCAAACTGTCAGACTGCTCATTAACGTAGACATTTTTTTTTACCTTTTACCGTAGATATTTTTTTAATTAAAAATAACAACTTTTAATTCAAATTTGCATTCCTGTCCACTCTCCCTATTCCTGGACATTCTGCATTACATGACATGTCTATCCTTTGCTGCTTATCTCTTTTCATATTAGGATTCCTCCCCGATTCCGCTACCTAAATAGAAGTATTGAATTGAGACACAATGAGGCACAAATACCTGTTTATACACAGATTTTGTTATACACTCTAGATGTTGCTTACAGAAATATCTGCGTGCGTATTCCCTCAAAAGAGTGGTCCTTCTGGGAATGCGGGAGAGGAACTATGGGGAAGGAATGATGGAGCGAGATGGGGAGGGGGAAGGGTTAGAGGGGGAATCGCGGGCACCTGCTCAATGGAAGAGTGATATTTTCAGGAGGGAGGATTGTATAAAATTTCGCTTAGTTGCCCACCTGCCTGTAAAGGATAGACTGTAGAATAGCATTGTAAGAATTTGAATACTTCATTCCATTTTAGAAATACTAATTGCCTTTTGTGTCCACGATGAGGTTATTTAAGCCTGATCTACCATTCTATTTCGCGACAATGCATTAAAGATTTTCGGCGATACAAATTTCCTGTGGTGAATGTTGATAGAACGTTTTTTGTTGTTCTGCGGTTGAGTCTAGAAAGGAGTGTGAACTGTATTAATGCACAGAATTTTAAAGTTCTTATTAAATAGTGCTTTGACCTACAGTTCCTGATGACCATAGCAATAAGCTAATTACTTAAAATGCAGTTATTTTTTAAAGCCCCAGTCATTCATGGCTAATCGATGAATGATTAAATGTATAGTATTCAATTTTTGCTGAAAACTATGTCCAGAATTTAACTGGATAGTTAGTTCGCGCATGCATCTTATCCATGTCACATGGAGTTCATCAATTCTTCCTTTCCTAGAATGGGGAAACCTAGAAGGTTTAGGAAACCATTTATTTCATTTCCACATGTAAACCTGATATTGAGGGAATTAATGTCGGCTAAGTATCTCCTGTCTTTGAACCATTAAAGCTGCCTTGCTGATCACACATCACTCCAATCACACATCCCTCCACCATCAATCTTAGGTCCACTTCAATAGGTCCCCGGCAAGTCGCAATCACCTCTGACCTCTATATTTCCGTAAACTGCATTCTTCATTCACTCTTTGGAGAAATAGTTGATTCATTATCGTATAGACCAACTTAATTTTCATTCAACACTCTTTTCATCATAGCTCAAGGGTATTTGCCACCTTCTCCTCTAAGGTCCAAGTTTCACAGCCTACATTCTTCCCAGCTTATAACTGAAATGGGATAGCAGGAGCCTATTTTCCGATTTTAAAACCTTTTATCGAGACTTCAACATCTTTTGCTTTAAGAGGATTTTCCTTTTTATTAAGTTTTCTCACGTCAGCATTCCCTCACCTATTCCAAGTAATCCTCATACCAAGTCAACAAATTAGTCCCCTTGCTCGAGGCGCACATTGCCAACAACATTTAATAGCTCGTCGTTTTCACAGATCTTTACAGATTTATCACTTGTGCGAAATAAACTGCGAAATAGACGCAAAGAACAATTCCTTCTTAGAGATTAACCAACCAGACAGTTATGAGTTGGAGATTTTTTATGAAAGTTATTAATAATTTTGTACTCTTTGAAAGTGGTTCTTTAAAATTTTATGGAATATTGGTGATTGGAATCATGCTCATTAGCACAGTATTAAAATTTACTGTTTTCATAAATTATTAACGTAATTTATATTTCAATTCTTACAAGGCATTGGAAAGTTATTACAATTTTTATAGCATTTGTTTGCTGTTGTTTTCAGCGATTCTAAAGTCCCCCGTCCACCTGATTCGCATGAATTGAAAAAAAACTCGTAAATACTGTGGTTTGGCTTTGTATTTTATTGTCACAATAATAAGTTTTGCGAAAGTCGGTGAATTCATAGATTGCAACACAGAAGTTGCGCTTTAAAAAATACTATATTTACTTAATCATATAAGTATATCTTTTACGGACTTGAGCAGGCATTACCAATGGCTCCACTCATTACATTACCAATGGCTCTCATTATGGAACGAAGATGAATCTATTGTGATGGATTCCCTGACTGTTTCCCATTTCATCTTTCCTTTCGTGAATTTCATATTTTGCAGTTCTCAACATTCTCTTTCATTGACGAAATTTCTTTCCGTTACTATTTACTTAGAGTGGTTGTGCTACTTTTAAACAATTTCACCAAAAGCAACGTGCACGGTGTTGTAAAATCCAATGATAACTAGTTCAAATCTACATTGAGATACCAGTTTTTACGAGTATTTATTATAAAAAAGGATAGTGAATATTCTAGATATTTTCCCTTGCACAAAATTTGTCGTATCTTTTGTAGGAAATTAAGTTTTTCGCATATTTCGTAGAAATATCCTCGTTTGCTGACTATTAATAATAGGGTGAATCATAAATACAAAATTTGGAATGATGCTGATTGAAAAATTTAATGAATCTTATATCTTTCAGGTGACGCTCAATCATGTTTTATTTTCGATTCCTAAATCTTTTTCAGGGTCATATTACTTCTACGTAAGCAAGTATATTGAACGAACGAAATTCATTTATCCCTTGGTAAAATATTCTACCTCCAAAAATCAATCTTTCTAAAGTTACGGCTGAAATATAGCATATCAAATTAAATTTTGATGGATAAAATAGCAATGTCGTTGAAAATTGAGGTAATTCATTCGAGAAAAACGAAGATCAATACGGGAGGGGGGAAAATTTCACTTTTCCTTCTGATTATTCAGAACGCCAACGAAAAGATTTCATTCGGAATCAATGAGGTGAGAGGAAGATGAAATTGTAAGCGGATAAAAAAACTACTTTATTATTTGCAACCTCGTGGTCATATTATGTTTAACCTGACGTCATTATTATAACAAAATAAGTAGAAAATGGAGGAATATGATTTCTTCCTTTAACAAAAACGAAATAAGGACGGAAGCAAGGCAAGATTTCAATTTGGTGGATCATAAACCTTAAACGGCGGAAGACACATAACCGGCGGGAAGGGGTTGCATCCGATTGGGGGAGGATGAGGAAACCCGGTGCTTCCATTCACCGAAATGAAAACGAAAAATGTCAAGTCTGAAGTGAAAGGGACCGAAAGGTCGCCACTTTAGCGTCATTGGGCGCAATGCAATCAGAAATTGTGTTTCCACTTCAACATGTTCACCATTTGAACACCTCTATTGCATTACAATTGTATTTTGCCTGATTATTTTCTGTAAATGAAATTATAATGTCGAACTCAAAGAATGGTGTAAAAGTTCAAATATAAAAACATAAACTACCGGAAAATTCGAAAGCCGAGAAGAAAAAAAAAATGCATTGACATTCACCAAAATCTCCAAAAATGGTAAATTGATGACTTAAAGCTGATTCAAAATAAATATAATCAAGAGCAATGGCTCAAAAGAGCCGAAAACTAGTTTCAATGCGAATACAGGTAGGCGAATTGTAGATAGACGACTCAATGTTTCGCCGGATGAATGCATCCCAAGGTTACTCATCCAGCAAGACGAACCACGAGTTAATTAGACGGAGATTTACCGGAACAAACCAACGAACGGCGCGAATCATCACCATTGGTCCTTCAATCCGGAGATTGATGGACTGCGGCCCAATTCAAGTCTTCGTCCATCCATACACTGGTTCTCTTCAATGCCATGGTAGTCCTTCTCAACCATACCCTTCCTTATTTGACCGATGTGTTCATCCCTTGGCCTTACTTGTGGCACTGGCTATAATTACCCTCTTATCATATTCTCTGAAAATCCATTGTCTCAAGGTGCGGTAATCCATTAGGTTCATACTAAATAAAACTCGAAAATGAATCTTTTGGGTTTTGCCGTTTATTTAATATTCAAAATGAAAATTCTTACCATATATAAATATATATATGTATATAAATATAAATATATATATATATATATATATATATATACACACACACACCTTGTCGTGGTAGAAGGGCTTGTGTGTTCCGATGACCTCTAGAGCTGTGCTGGCGGGAGTAATAATAATCGCTCCAGGTAGGGTCACCCATGCCAGATAGGTCGAAGGTTAAGAGCCTGACGAAAGGTAGTTCACACAGCGTCTGTTCCTCAGTGAGGCGGCTGCAATGGCGTCTGACCCCAGTGGGGCGGCCATTAAGTGATGGTGTCACGTTAAAAACACTATTGAGGAAGGCAACGGGATACCACCTCAATTATTATTCCCATGAAAAATGATGGAAACAAGACAGAAATTGAGTCCCGGAAACTGCGAGACCCGGCCCAAGGGGCCGTGTGTTGCGCCCGTCAGCGGGGGAGGCAAGACTTCCGCGGTCGTCATCCCACGAAACGCTTGCAGGGAAGAAATAACAGCAGCAGGACAGAAGACGCAGAAGAAGACGAAAGTAGTTAGAATAGGAACATGGAACGTCAGGAAAAGGTTGAGGACAGAAAAATTAGAAAATATTAAGCGAGAAATGGAAAGAGGTAATATGGATGTTTTAGGTCTATGCGAGGTGAGATGGAAGGATAGCGGGGATTACTGGAGTGATAATTATAGAATAATATACAGCGACGGGGGCGAGAGCCAACGAGTGGTTGTCATAAGATCAAGGGGTAGGAAGAAGCGTAGTCAACATAGAGCAAGCAATCGGATACTATCGGATAACAATGGGAATGTATCAAGACAGTGATTTCGAAAACCGCTAAAGAGAGTATGAATACAGCTAACGGGAAAAGGATAAGGAAACCATGGGTAACGGATGAGATGATTGCAAAGATGGAAAAATAAAAACACGGAGTTAAGCAAAATGAAGTACAAAGAGTTAAACAATAAATTGAGAAGGGCCACAAATAAAGCAAAAGAAGAATGGTGGAAAACGCAATGCGAGGATATGGAATGTTTACAGATGAAAGGTGAAATTGGTACTCTACACAGCAACGTTAATTTATTATCGGGAAGTAAGAAGGCAAGATCTGTGCTAACAGTTTAAGATAAGTAGGGTAAGATAATAGTTGAACAAGGAAAAATCCAAGAGAGATGGAAAGAATATATAGAAACACTGTATGGTAAAGAACTTAGGCCAACAAGGTTAGACATAGAAAAGGAACATGACGTAGAAGAAGATAACTTAGGTCCAGGCACACTCGACGATGAAATATAAAGGGTTTCAAGGGGGATGAAAACAAATCTGGCCCGAAGATTTTGTGAGATCAGTGTTAGTTTCTATTCCGAAAAAGGTAACGGCTACGTCATGCGAGGATTACAGAACAATAAGTTTGATATCCCACGAAGCTAAAGTTATTCACAGGAGCATCAACAGAAGGATACACAGCAGGGCAAATGATTACTTAGGGGAAGATCAGTTTGGGTTTAGGAAGGGGAGAGGTACGCGTGATGCCATTGCAGTAATGAGATCCCTAATGGAGAGGAATATAAAATGCAATCAGGACGTATTTGTCTGTTTCGTAGATTTCGAAAAAGCGTTTGATAGAGTGAAACGGGAAAAATTAATGCGTGTATTGCAGAAAATAGGAATGGATTGGAGGGACAGGAGACTGATCCGCAACCTGTACATGTCTTAGACTGCTCAGGTGCGAGTGGGGAACGGAGAGTCCGGATGGGCAGTGTTAGGAAGAGGAGTAAGGCAGGGTTGCCCATTGTCACCGGTGTTGTTCAACGCATATGTGGAGGAAATGATTAAAGAGGCATGGGAAGAACTTGAGGTAGGAATGAAAGTCGGAGGGGAATTCGTAAAATCGGTTAGGTTTGCTGATGACCAGGCATTATTTGCTCAGTCAGCCAAGGGTTTGCAAGAATTTCTGAGTGAATTGGAGGTTCAGTGCGATAAATATGGGATGAGAATCAATATTAATAAAACAAAGGTTATGCGATTTACCAGAAAGTAAAAGGCTAAGCTAAATATTAAAATAGGCGGGGAAAAAACAGAGCAGGTAGAACAGTTTACATATCTCGGAAGTGTTTTGGACCAATACGGTCAAAGTGGTAGGAGAAGAGTTGCGCTAGGCAAGGAGGCTTTCTCAAGGAGGAGGGAGTTGATGACGGGGACGTTGAGTAGGGATGTTAAGACAAGACTCGTAAAAACTCTGATATGGAGCGTAGCTATGTATGGCGCGGAAACGTGGTCGCTGAAACATGAGAATAGTCGTAGATTGGAGGCTTTGGAAATGTGGGTGTGGAGAAGAATGGAGAAGGTGAAATGGACCGAAAGGAAAGCAAATGAGGAAGTATTGGAGATGCTGGGTGAGGAGACGGGTTTGTTTAGAGAAATCATATTGGATGAATCAGTATGGATGAAAGGCATATTGAGCGGTAGTGGAATGTTGAAGAAGGTATTGGAGGGGAGAATGTTGGGCAAGCGAGGAAAGGGCAGGAACAGGATAGGGATGTTGGACGGGTTTAAGGGAGGAAAGAAGTACACAGAGATGAAGAGGGACCTGATATAGAGTAGATTGCTGGACAGGGTTTTGTTTGGAGTTACAAAATATTTATATGATAGATGTGGCCATCCAAAAACCTACCTTAACCGGTAGATTACCAAACTAATATTTTATCTTTTCTTTTCGATGTCCTAATTTATACCTAATTTATTTGTGTCTGTCTATATGTATTTATGTGTATGTGTGCATGTAATTCTAAATTGTATACCTAATATAGTATGCACACGACTATGGTTTAAATGGATGAAGGGCCATTAGGTCTCAATTTCTCCCAAATAAAGACTTCTATCTATCTATGATTTTTAAGGTTGTTGGCTCTTCATCATTACTGGAATATTTCAAAATGTGCAAAGTTACTTCCGCTGAAATATTGTTTTAATGTAAATAGTTGGTGCGAGAGTACTTCAGCGGTTTTCCCTCAGGGTTTTAGTTCTTAGTGCTTCCCAACTTGTAAATGATTCACTTTAACGCCTTATCATTGTAAATGCAAATCTCGAGGAAAGTGCTCATTCAGATAAAGAATAAAGAATTAAAAAAGAGGACTATTGACGACCAGCGGAGGTTGGAGCGGAGGAGGATGACCATCGCGCACTCTTGGATGCTGGGCACGAGTATCGCGGAGGGAAGAAAAGCAAATGAAAGGCAAGGAGTATTAAGGGAGGAGATAAGATAGTTGGGAGAACCATGAGGAATAGAGCAGGACTGAAAGATACAGTGAATAATGAATGAATGGGTCGCGGAAGACTGAGGCATAGGGGAGGATGTTTACACGGGGGCTGTCCCCAGAAATAACTAAGCCGATTTTTTCTGGCAAAGCGGAAGACTGGAGTGGGGCGATTTGTAGTGGGAAAATGGTGAGAAGTCTTGGGAGAGTAGCGTGACCCGCATCACCTCTCTGCGGCCCCTACAGTCTGCATTTCGCTGCTAGACCGTTCCACCCTGTTTGATGGTCACGTGACGAATTCACGACGCCACTTCCCATTGAGTAATAATATGCGATATAATTTTGCATTAAGCTTGAAAAATTGGATTTGGAGACCATGAACATGATTAAGTGACGGTTTTCTGCTTGCACAGGATGTCCCGGGAGGGTAGAGAGGAGGTTGACGATGAGAAATGCCCTGGACATCCATCAACAACACAGTGCGTTACAAAAGTGAGGCATATGCTCAATTCTGATTGATTGACCTCCAAGAGTCAGTAGGTTACCAGAAGAGTGCAATATTCATAAAAACACAGTATATTGCATTCTTAGTGTAATAATATTTAATAATAGTAGAATAATATTTAGCCATGAGAAAGGTGTTAGGTGTTCCTAGATGGTCCGCAAGGTGCTGTCGGAAGACTACGTGTGTGAAAATCTTGCCTTGGACCACTGGGAAAGTGATCCAAATCTTTCAAAATAGGTGGTTACTGATGAAGAGACATGGGGCAGCTTTTAATTGGAATGTGACACAAGTACAACCCCTTTGAGTAACATTTTGGACCACTGGATGCTGTCAAAGAGGCCATGAAGAGGTGCCTGGACGAGAGTCCTGCTGATGCCTAACAGGAAGCTTACCAGAATCGTAACAGAGCCACTGACATCGGTATGTTAATGCAAGAGGGTGCTGTTTGGAAGAATTTAAGTAATCTGTACTTTGATCTGCAATAAAGTTTTTCCCCGATTTATTCAACCTATTTTTTGGGACGGAACATGCATGTATGTGTAGTTGAAGAGTGATATATATTAATGTGAGCCATTAGATCATAGAAATTATCACTGCAGAAATTAGATCAAAGAAGTATGTAAGTTTGATTTGACTAAGCCTTACACGGGTTAGAAGTGTGACCTTCTCGCAATTTTTAATTTTTGATAAATATGAAACATCAAAATCGTACAGAGAATATTTGACCATCCTTCATAAAGTTAAAACAAAAGCCGTGCTTGAAATTCGTAAAACCTATGTTTGATAATTATTTTGCGACATAAATGAGCGCAGCATATTTTATTTGGATTGATTAATATCGTAGCGCACGTTCCTCAAAAAGTAAACAGTGATTGCGCACGCAACATACGGTGGAAAATAAAACAAGCCACGAATAACTTTATCAATGTGACTCATTTTATCATACCTTTATTCTTCTTTTATCATCTGGTGAGATTCTAAATCTCATTTTTAATCCATTGAAAGCTTTACTATTAAGTCTTGAGTAAAAAGTATGCACCTAAAAATAAGTGAGGCGAGCAAAGGCATCGAGGGTGGGCGGCGGAGTGAGTGCGGGGCGGGGCGCACCGAGGGAGGGGGGCGAGTAATGCCTCGCTGGGGGAGGGGCGACAGTCCCCGGGGAGGGGTTTAGGGATAAGGAAGGCGATGGGAGAAAGAGGGATCAGGGGGAAGTGAGGGGGTGAGGATTGGCTCGCGGATTAAGGGATAAGAATGGGGAAAGGCGGGGAGGGGGGAGGTGCGGGATATCGCCCCCCGATGGGGCGCCCTCCCGCCTCCCCCGGGGGCAGGGGCGGTAAACAAACACGAGCGCATATCTACTCTAGGCAAACACATATGTAGTCCTCCTCGAACGCACGCCTCCTTAAAAGGAACTTATTTGCCGGGGAATGGACGCGCGCCCTCTTTAAACGCCTGAGGTCTTAATCCTGTGGGAAGGTGTATTAAATCTGATTGCTTAGATTACTCCACGCGATGTCCGCGATGATTCCGTGCCTCAAATCCGATGCGCGTACGAAGCACGTTTGCGTTTCCCTTGTTTGAATCGCTATTATTTAATTCCTAGACCGTTTCGAATAAGATGCCTACAGAATATAATTCGTTGTCTCGGGCGTGACTTCATGAAATCGACTTAACATAATGAAAAGAGAAACTTTATAATTCCACATAGATAGATCCACGACCTAGGTTTTGACGTGGCACGTCATCATTAGCTTTGCAAAATGTACCTGATGATGACATGCCACGTCGAAACCTAGGTTGTCCGCAAATCGTAGGTTGTCCGCAAAGTAAGCAAATCGATACGGACTTTGATAAAAACAATAAAACAAAATATGGCTCTTTCTTGATTGTTTATTGTATTGAATTCATTACTCTATTAAATTCAATGGCTGAAATAAACGCAGAAGGCCAATATATTTCTGTAGGAGTGACCAAGAGCTCAGGTCATTTTTAACATGTATAGTTCTTCGTAAATAATTTTCCACACACCCTACTGTATTTAATAATATGAGTCAATTTGGCGGGTTCCTCTTCGGTCCAACTCTTCCACTTGCTTTTCTGAGGCAGAATCGTCCGTGAGTGTTTTCCACTAAACAACTGTCTCATTTGATAGGTTATCATTCCAATGAATAGCCATCATTTTATCTTGGCTCTACCGAGCACTCTAAGCTTACAAATGAAGGAATTTAAACAGACTGCGAGCCTCTTATCTACTTGGTGCTGCGAATGACTTCGATCTATAATGAAAATCATTTATTGATGGTGTTAAAAAGTAAAGGTAGTAATTTCTCAATATAAAAGCACATATTTCTCAATAGATTGCATCTTTAACAGCTAGATGACACACGATAATTGGTGATTTTAGATGTAAAATTGGCCTCATATTTTCAGTCATTGAGCTCCGCTGTGAGAAAATCATATGCAGCTATAAATCTCGGTGGACGGAATTTTGGAGCTCATTTCCATAGACATATAAAACTTGAGGGAGGAAACGAATAAAGCATCGTTACGTGCGGCCCCGCCGATCTGTTTTATGCTCGTCCGCCGTAATGGAAGAAATACGCTCGAATATCTCCCGAACATTTTGTTTTCCTTCCGCCAAGCCATGCGTGAGTCACGGGCGGCACTGGGGTAAGGGGGGGGGTCGGTGAGAGCGGGGGAGGGAGGTCGGTTGGGAGAGAGAGCCTTGAAGTGAAGAGCGAGGGGAAGATTCTTAAGGAGGCGCTACCGCGTTTAAAGGAGTCGATAGATAAGTCGTCGAAAACCTGATATTTCCTATTCACAGAGCTACTATCAGAAAGCTTTCCGCTCTAATACAGCGTAGATAAGCAGCAAAAAAAAAAATATATATATATTCATTAAAATTATGTTATACAAAAATATACATATATATATATATTAAAAAACATTATACATATATAAACATATATATATAACATATATACTATATATATATATATATATATATATAAACTTTGACAGCAATTAACAATAAGAGAACAAAAAAGGAACACTCACACTTTCTTTCTTGATAATTTCGACGGATTTGAGCTCCGTCTTCCTCAGAAGATTAGTTAGGACTCTTCTCTCACTAATATAAGTCCTAAGGAAGACGTAGCTCAATTCTGTCGAAATTATCAAGAAAGAACGTGTGAGTGTTCCTTTTATGTGTTCTCTTATTGTGTGTTGCTGTCAAAGTTTTTTATTTAACAGTTCCGTGAAACTTCGATGAAATCATATATATATATATATACATATATATATATACATATATATATTATTATTACGTAATCTACCGGTTAAGGTAGGTTTTTGGATAGGCACAACTATCAAGTAAACATTTTGTGACTCCCCACCTAGCAAACTAATCTATATCAGGTCCCTTTTCATCTCGGTGTACTTCTTTCCTCCCTTCATCCCGTCCAACATCCTATCCTGTTCCTACCCTTACCTCGCTTGCCCAACATTCTCCCCTCTATTACCCTCTTCAACATTCCACTACCGCTCAATACGCCTTTCATCCATTTTTCCTGCCTCCATAGGATTTCTCTCAACAAACCCCTTTCCTCCCCCACCATTTCTAGTACTTCCTCATTTGTTTTCCTTTCGGTCCATTTCACCTTCTCCATTCTTCTCCACACCCACATTTCAAAAGCCTCCAATCTACGTCTATCCTCCTGCTTCAGTGACCACGTTTCCGCGCCGTACATAGCTACGATCCATATCAGAGTTTTTACGAGTCTTGTCTTAACATCCCTACTCAACGTCCCCGTCATCAACTCCCTCCTCCTGGAGAAAGCCTCCTTGCCTAGCGCAATTCTTCTCCTTACGTCCCTACTACTTTGACCGCATTGGTCCGAAACACTTCCGAGATATGTAAACTGTTCTACCTGCTCTATTTTTCCACTCCTATTTTAATATTTAGCTTAGCTTTTTGCTTTCTGAAAAATCGCATAACCTTTGTTTTATTAATATTGATTCTCATCCCATATTTATCGCACTGAACCTCCAATTCACTCAATAATGCTTGCAACCCCTTGGCTGACTGAGCAACTAATGCTTGGTCATCAGCAAACCAACCCGATTTTACGAATTCCCCTCCGACTTTCATTCCTACCTCCAGTTCTTCTCATGCCTCTTTAATCATTTCCTCTACATATACGTTGAACAGTACCGGTGACAATGGGCAACCCTGCCTTACACCTCTTCCTAACACTGCCCATCCGGACTCTCCGTTCCCCACTCGCACCTGAGTAGTCTGATTGCTCCTCTTGCTGTTGCTTTTCAGTCGCTGATCAGTCTCCTGTCCCTCCAATCCATTCCTATTTTCTGCAATACACGCATTAATTTTTCCCAATTCACTCTATCAAACGCTTTTTCGAAATCTACAAAACAGGCAAAAACGTCCTGATTGTATTTTATATTCCTCTCGACTAGTGATCTCATTACTGTAATGGCATCACGCGTACCTCTTCCTTTCCTGAACCCAAACTGATCATCCCCTAAGTAATCATTTGCCTTACTCTCTATCCTTTTGTTGATGATCTTGAGAATAACTTTACCTGCGTGGGATATCAAACTTATTGTTCTGTAATCCTCACATGACGAAGCCTTTGCCTTTTTTGGAATAGGAACTAACACCGATCTCACAAAATCTTCCGGCCAGATTCCTTCCTCATAGATACTACGAATCAGTCCATATATGGCCTTCTTCCCACCTTTCCCTAACCATTTCAACATTTCTACAGGAATATTGTCCACCCCCACAGCCTTATTTGCTTTCATCTCCTTTAATGCCCTTTCTATTTCATCGTCGAGTATGCCTGGACCTAAGCTATCTTCTTCTACGTCATGTTCCTTTTCTATGTCTAACCTTGTCGGCCTAAGTTCTTTACCATACAGTGTTTCTATATATTCCTTCAATCTCTCTTGGATTTTTCCTGGTTCAACTATTATCTTACCCCGTTTATCTTTAACTGTTAGCACAGATCTTGCCTTCTTACTTCCCGATAATAACTTAATCTTGCTGTATAGAGCACCAATTTCACCCTTCTTCTGTAAACTTTCCATATCCTCGCATTGCGTTTTCCACCATTCTTCTTTAGTTTATTTGTGGCCCTTCTCAATTTATTGTTTAACTCTTTGTACTTCATTTTGCCTAACTCCGTGTTTACATATTTCCATCTTCTTCTCTCATCCATCTTTGCAATCATCTCATCCGTTACCCATGGTTTCCTTATCCTTTTACCGTTAACGGTTCCTATAGTGTCTTTAGCGGCTTCCAATATCCCTTTCTTGATACATTCCCATTTTTCTTCGATATTACTCAGTTCTTTACCGTCATCCATCATTTTCTTTACAGCCTGCTGATACTCCTTCCTCGTTAATCCATTTACTGCTTCTAAATTCCATTTTTTAACCCGCCGCTCTTGCCTTATCTTCTTGAAACGAACGTTACATTTCATAACAACTAAATCGCGGTCAGAGTCCGCATCCGCTCCTGGGAAACTGTGCGAATTTATCACACTGTTCCTAAACCTGTGCCTAATCATAATATAATCTAACTGATGTCTTTCTGAGTCACCTGGCATTTTCCATGTATACCTACGCCTTTTGTGGTGTCTAAACCATGTGTTAGTGATGACTAACCCCTGTCTCCTGCAGAATTCAATTGCTTTCTCCCCGCGTTCATTTCTCTTGCCTAACCCATAGTCCCCCACCTCACCACCATCTCTTCCTTCACCTACCGTCGCATTCCAATCCCCCATCACTATCAAATGTTTCCCTGCAGGAACACTCGCGATGATATCCTCTAACTCATCATACATCCTATCGACTTCTTCCTCCTTGTGGTTGCTCGGTGGCATGTAAACCTGAACAATGAACATACATATATATATATGTATATATATACATATATATATATATAATCGAGCAGATCTACATGTATATATATATATATACATGTAGATCTGCTCGATTCCGCCTTCCCCACCTCTCCTCTTTTCGTCCTTCATATGTGTTCCTATCCCTTTTCCATATATCCATTTCCCGGTGAATGAATATTTGTTCGCTGTACGGCGGGATGCCGTATGTATATATATATATATTTTTTTTTTAAGTACTCTACCGGTTAAGGTAGGTTTTTGGATGGACACAACTATCAAATAAACATTTTTGTTCCTATATACATATTATATTTATAATATATTTAGACACACATGATTAAACACGAAAACTCACCATGTGGTGAACATACGTACTCGTATACTCATTCGCATGGAAATAGGCATAAGGAAAAGGGATAAAAGGATAAAGGACGAACACAGGAGAGGCGGGAAAGGCGGAATCGAGCAGATCACACGTGCAAAAATATTTCCGTAACCGAAACTTAAACACCAGATCTTTCGACTTGCCGGCCCGATACTCTTAATCCCTTGAGCTATCGAGGAAATTTAATTTGCACTGAAATCTATGATCTTTTCAGCGACCAAGTGCCCCAATTCTTTGGCAATCAGATATGGATATGGAGCTGTTTTGCCTATCAAAGGAGAAATGGATTACTCAAAAAGAGAGGATAGTAGGTAAAGCAACGTCATAAAGATAGGAGCAATGCGTTTTGTGTCACGCGTAGCCAGAAAAAGGAGCCATTTTCCACCTCCTCTATGTTCATCTTTTATACGTGTTCCTATCCCCTTTCCTTATCTCTACATCTACATCTACATCTACATAATACCCCGCAAGCCGCCGCAAGGGCGTGTGGCGGGGGGTATTAGGCCACCACCCAAAAAAAGGAAAAAAGAAAAAGGAAAAAAGAAACACTGCATTCAAAACCAACACACACATGCAAACCCAATCCACAACAGTGCACACATTCATTGCAACACCCCATCATTCTACGCGCATGCAACCACACATCTACCTATCCTCACTCCAAAAGCATGCAAGTACATACGCTTACCTACAACAAATAATTCCACCCTAGGATGCAGTAAGAAACCTGTCACGAACGTGCCAGCTAGTTTATAGCAAGTAGCCAGGCGAAACACCACCACCACAAGAGCGTCCCACACAAAACTCTCTCCCACCCAAGGTGAGGAATCTGGCCCAACGCTGCAGGTGGGAGGAGGGCACACCCGCGGAGAGGGACAAGGGATGGAAGGGTGGAGCATGAAGTTCGTAAAGACGCTCGGGCATGCGGGAAGGGTTCTGACACAACACACAGGAGGCTAGTGAAAGTGCATGCAATTGAGTTCAACTAATTGTTACCTAGACGCGGAGGGTGGCAAGTGGAATTTTTGTTATCTCCGAGTGTAACCCTAGAGTTGTTATCCCGTATTGTCCGTGGGAAGAAGGAGTCCTTGAGTCTGCTAGTCCTGGCATCTATTTCCCGAATTTTGTACACATGATCGAAGCGACCTATATATGTTGGAGAGCGAATAATTTTCGAGACCTCGGTGCTGAAACATGCGGATCCGAATTTATTTAGTAAGTTTAACCTAGCATTGAGTCGTCTTTCTTCCAATGATTCCCATCCCAACTCCATAAGCATTTCAGTGACGCTTTTCGTTTTATCGTAACAGTTTTCCACGAAACGAGCTGCCCGGCGTTGGACCTTCTCAATTTCCCGAATGAGGCCTTTTTCACACGGATCCCATACGCTACATGCATATTCTAAATGGGGCCTTACAAGAGCGTGATAACAACGTTCCTTGACCTTGGAGTCACTTCTACCGACAATGCGTCTAATAAATCCTAATTTTTTATATGCTTGCCCGCAGACTTTACGTATATGGGTCCCCCAAGTTAAGTCTTTAGTGAATGTAACACCTAGGTATTTCACCGAATCAACTACTTCAAGGTCAACTCCAGCTAATTTGTAAACTAATCCCGTGGATCTTTTAAAGAAATTTACCACCGAACATTTATTAAGATTTAAAGGCAATCCCCATTTTGAACACCATTCATTAATGCTATTTAAATCACGTGCTAGAATTAAACGATCCTCATCCCCAGATATCTCCCGATAAATCACTGTGTCATCCGCGAACATCCTTATCTTACTTTTCACTTTGCGGTTCAGATCGTTAACAAAAATCAAGAATAGTAACGGTCCAATAACACTTCCCTGAGGAACCCCCGAGGTGACTCTTACGCTGGTAGAACTAGCGCCGTCAAGGACTACCCTCTGTTCCCGGTCTGAAAGGAAGTCTTCAACCCAATTTATTGCCCCCTTGTGTATACCTGCGCCCTTTAATTTATGGATGAGTTTACCATGCGGAACCTTATCAAATGCCTTTTGAAAGTCTAAAAAGATCGCATCCACTTGCCTACCACTTTCACCCGATAAAAGTAAGTCATGTGTGAACAATCCTAATTGGGTCTCGCATGAATCTCTATTTCCATGTGAATAAATATATATTCGCCATATGGCGGATTTTCGTGTTTGAATGTGTATTTGGCCAATTTGGCCGATGGACTTGATACAAAAGGTTGTCAGTGTGTCCTCTTTACTCTCAATTCGCGATGGAGGGTGGTGTAGCCGAAATACGCGTATCCAATGCACACTATCATCTTTCCCTGTTTTTCGCTAACTTTGCTCAATTTGAGTAATATACTCCCAGTAGTGAGGTCCCCTTGTTGAATGTGTGAGTGAGTGAGTGTTTTCCTGAGGTCTCGTGAGTGTGTCCCTGGCGCGGACTTTATGTCCGTAAACAGTCACGTATATAGTAGTATTCATAAACCAAGGTTAACGGAGTCCCTTTAACACTGTGAATGATCCCAATTGGGTTTGAGTGTTTTGATTTGTAGTTGGGCACTGGTGAGGAAGTAACATTCCTGCGAAGTACTGCAGAAGGGTATTCTGGTTGAGGGGTCGTGGTCGGTCACTGTCGTGGAATTTCTTTTCCCACAAACCATCGCAACAAAAATTTTGTTTTCATTACTGGACGAGTGGTGCTAATTTATTCCGGCTATAGGAGCTTTCATTTTATTTATTATTATATATATATATATATTTTATATAAATTATATTTATTTTATATATTTATATATATTTATTTTACATATTATTAATATACGAGACCGTAGAGCTTAATTTTTTATATATTAAATTACACCAGTAATGAAATCGTTGCAACTTTTGGACAAAAAGCCATAATTGAAATATGAACTTAATGTAAAAAAGGCAATACGAAAATATGAAAAGGTAGGTGAATGAAAGTTTATTGAAAACAACGAGAGGGATAAGTCATTTCCAGCTCGCAAAATTCCCTGGAGGAGTTATTTGAAGAAAAGTATAAAACTTCTCGAAAAATGGAAAAACGATATTGAATGAGCTATATTATTAGAGGCAGTCAAATCAAAGTGGAACACTTACATTAATACGCAGTCCGCTAAGAGCTAGACGCTAGCTTTTTACTTATCGAAACGGCCATCGCTGTGGTAGAAGAACTGCATAGTGACAATTCATAGGAGAAGGCATTTGTTGGGTTTGTTCTTGTTGAAGCTTGGATTGGTCGTTGTAACGGCTGTTCAGTTTTCATTTGACTGTCCCTTATAGCTCAAAGTATATCATAGATTTTAATATATTTATTCCCTGGCAACGTTAGCAACCGAATCTTCTGTAATCCGAAATTTCACTTGCCCTCTTGAAAAAAACGCATAATCTGTCATTATTTCCAATTGATCAGCTGAGATTAACTCAATGTTTCATTTGACATGCAATTTGAGCAATGGCATATCTGACAATCAGCACCTATCATACAATGTGATAAATACGTATTTGAATTGAAATAGAGGAAAGGGCAAAGTCATGCAGCAGTATGCGGCAATGTTTGATTCTATACAGTATTACAGTATACGTATTTAATCAAGAGATAAATTAGTTTTTCGTGAAATATAACAGTATTATCTCAAAAATTAATGGTGTCCCAAAAATTTCCGCTTCGAAAAAGAAAACTTTTAAAAATTTAGTTTCTTGAAGCTGTATTTAGAATATCTTTCTTGAATTGGTAACACACGCGTTTGCCCTTATACTATTGTTATACGGCCGGCTAAATAACAGACTTCTTCATATAGGGCTATGGGAAGTGCGATAATTTTCATATCAAATTTCTCCCTTGAGTGTCTAATTCAAATTGGTCCGTTTCAAATTAGAACGAAACTTAAGAGAAGCAATAATAAAAAATTGCATTGGATGAAATATCTCAGTTTTCAAAATCCTTTTCGACAGAGGATTCATACTCATACGAGATTCAATCAGCTACTAGCAATAGGAAGAGTGAACGGGTTAGCTCGAAAAGAGCTAGTTATTTGCTGACTCACGCGGTGTTGGGTCGTTCCTTGAGAAACGAATTGAAATAGCTCAGGGAAGTACTACTAAGTAAGGGGACCTTTATAATGAAAGACTTTACGGCTCTGCGAGGGAAGGCAATCAATATGTATTTCGAACAGACGCATAATGCAATCCTGCCTGTGCAAAAAGCGCGGACTAGTTCCTCAGAGTTCATTCAGAGCACACTGTACGCTTCATTGGCTAGAAGTTTCGTAGAATTGTCCCAAAAATTATATACAAATAATAATTTCTTCTCCGCCAGGGTCAAAGGACCGGCGGCGGTGGGGCCGGTGCCGGCCGCGGTGGCCGCGGGGTAACGTCCTCGTCTACCAACTGAGAGGTCACGGGTTCGATTCCCGTCTGGGTTGATTTTTCTCCATCCAGGGCTTGGCTGTATGTAATTGTCTTCAATGTAATGTATGTAATGTAAGGGTTAGGTGGAAGAAGGGACTATTTAGTCTCAACCTCGCCCAATTAAGTCGATAATAAATAAATAAATAAAAGGAGCTGATTGGGCAAAATAGATCTCTGAACCTGAAATCCACCACACACACATATATATGTTAATGCATTCCGTTTTACGGCATGAAGTCAAGTGCAATGTGAAATCAGAACGCTCTTAAGTCACGAACGAGGTGAAAATAGTTTCAAAAACTATTTGAACAAGATTTAAACTATTCTTACAAGGCTTCACTATGCATCATGGAGCTATCGTGGCATGTAAAACACGTACGCACTTTCATTGCCTAGCCTTATAGATACACGTTTAAGGCTTCATTCGATGCATACAAACACTTCTACAAGTACAAGTACTTCGTACATGGAAATTGTACGTTCCAATGCGAATGACTACCAAGCTCCGTGTCGGCTCCAAGTCGCTCGTCGTGTCTACTGAGGTATTGTCAAACGGTGATTTAAGTTAAATTTTAAATTAGTCTTTTTGGAAAACCGCATTACCTTTGTGTTATGAACATTACAGTTATTAAATTATAGATATTTTCATATCTATGTAGATATATTTCGATCCCTACTTGAGGTGCTTTGTGGAGAGCACTTTGAGCGAGTACGCCGTCCGTCGGATGGGACGTTAAACTGGGGATCCCTTGGCACGCCTTTCGACAAGAGTAGGTTATTGCTGATGCTGGGTTTCCCTCCACCCTTCCTAGTTTCCCATTCACCTCAAATGGCGCAAATGACCTTAGCTGTAGATGGGCCTCCCTTAAAACTACTACTACATGAAAATATTTGCATACACAATCATTAGGATTGGGTTGCGGTGGTCCAGTGGGGAGAGCGTTGGACTACTGACCGGGAGGGTACCGGGTTCGATTCCGGGGCAAGGCACTCTGGGCACCTGCAGCTCCATAACCGGCACAGGGAAAGGAACTGGTCCCCCTACCCTGATGTGTGAATTTTCACACGCCGTCGGGCTTGGCACATGGGTGAGCTCTACCGTCACCTACTCAACCGACCTTCGGGTTGATTACTGTGTTTATGGTTTTTTTAAATCATTAGTATTGGTCAAATTTGTCGATTTTTTATAAAATAATAACGCACCCTTTCACTGCAAATGAAACAAAGTTCGACCTTGGTTTTGCCGGTACTTTTTTCTTTGAAGACCAAGTGGGCATATAATTTATTAACAGTAAAGTAGTGCATCATTGTTAGCTAAAATCGCTAATTATTAAAGGCATTCTACTGGTTAAGGCGAGTTTTGAATGGAGACAACCTATAGAACTGTGTGCCTGTCCAACGAAAAACAGTCTGACATCATACCCTCATCATCTCTTCATCTCTGCGTACTTCCTTCCGCCCTGTAACCAACATTTCTCCATCCTTTCCATTTTTCTCAACAATTCTCTCTTCTCCTTCACTATGGGTAGCACATACTTGTTGATTTTCCTCGTAGTTCAATTCACCGTTTTCAAACTTCTTCATTGCCACATTTCAAAAACCTCCAATTCGCGACTCTTATCTTGCCTGAATGAAAATGTTTCCGCCATGCACATTGCAACGCTCCTAAAATCCAAGGGTTTGCAAGCCTTTTCTTAGAATGTTTATCGAACGTCGCCCTTATCAGTAAATGTATTCCTCCTTGGGAAATCTTCGCTGTCTGACACAATTTTTCTTCCAAGATACCCACGTCATAAACTGTTTCACGTAATCAAGTTTATAAGAACACGTTATAATATTTAAATTAGCATATCCTTTTCCCAAAAACCATGAAACCTTTGCTTTCTATACATTTATTCTCATTCCATAGTTAACGCACAGACTTTTCAATGCGATCAGCAATGTTTCCAACCCTTTGGGTGAATAGAAAACTATAGGTGGACTACTTACACACATGTTTTTATGGTGTAATTTTTAAAATGTACGTACCTACGGTCGCAGATCAATGGAAAACGAGATTGCCGAGACCTTTAAATTTATTGGCACTAGGTTTGTTTAAAAGGGGGAGGTAAAACCAAAGTTACAAGTAAGGGGAAGATAGGGAACACACACTAGATCACTAGGCTCTGTTTGGGAAACAGTGACCGGCGCTTAATCACACACAAACAACTCAAAAATATTAAATAAGGAAACAAGTTTACAACTAATCGATCACTGTGGTGTGTCAAGGAGTGAAAGTCACTCTCGTGAATCGCATTCATGCACGCACTCAAGGTTTGCATAGATATCTCCTATGCCAGGGACCCGTTGTACTCACGCAGACATTAAAAAGAAATTGAAACAAAAATCAAAAAAAGAGAAAGGCCCAAGTTCACGTTCGCAAGTCTCTCAATCACTCGGGTGTGTGTTGGACCTTTGTTAATCCCACTGAGTCACTCGTTCAGGGTTTACAAGGATTCCTCCTACGCCAGAGACCCGTCAACCTAACAGATGAAAACAAAAATGCTAAGGAAGTTAGCGGGAGAAGTTAAGTGCCTAGAGAAAGCCCGACACCAGGTGCTTCCCTGGCAAGCAGGCCTTTTCAGAGGAGAAGGAAATATCCCGTAGGGAGGTTTAAATAAATGGGTCGGTGGGAAGGGTCCGCCCATATCCCTCCTCATAAATGCAACGAAATAGTCTACAAAAACTTTTCTCCATGTGTCTAAGTGTGTAATTATTTTCGTGGGAATGCTGTCTATTGCCTCAGTCTTAACTGATTTAAATTCCCGTAATGTTCTATCTTTCTCGCTGTCGATTATCCGTTGCCATACGCAATTCTTATATGCGTAAAAATGTCATTCTATGTTTAAGTCTTTCTTCAAGATGTCTTCGCCACATGGCTCACTTAAATATTTTTCATCTCTATTAAATATTCCTTGATTTAACCGATAGTCTGAGAGTAATGATGATTTTAAAAACTAAAGGCCATTTTTTTTAAATCACCGCACCATATGGTCATTAATTATGTGCGATTTATTTTATGATAATAAAACTCCAAATGGTTGGTCATATTATACCATTAATTTGAGGACTCATGTTTCACAACTGAGAATTTGATGGCTCTAATGTGGTTTGAATATCAACGATAGCAACTCAACTCCTTAAATGACTCCAATATTGTTAAAAATTACCAGTTGTAGAATATTACGAACAGAATAATTATTATAAACATTTCAATCTTAATATAGAAAAAACCACTTCGGAATTGTCAAAAAAAGTATTCTCTTCAGATCGTTTCATTTACCCTATAAAGAAAAAAAGAAATACGAGAATCTCTCGTGCAAAGAAAAACGAAACAGCCATTGTATAGGCAAAATGCGTGAATATTTTATAACTATTATTCCTTATTCTGCAGCTGTAAATCAGCCTTTTTCATACGATTCACTATATTTGTGAATATTTAATCTGCCAAAGGAAGGTTTCAGCTGAAAACAGCTTACAATACCACTATGACCTTATTTACCATCTAAACTCACCTACAATTACATAAAACATAATAACTTATGATAACTCAACAGATGGCTGCTTTTCAGCTTAGATTTTCATTGAATCCCACAAGAAAAATTATAATCAATGAAATTATTGATAGAATTAAAAATTTTTGAACATTACAAATGGGTATAATATTTTTAAAATGTTTAATATTTACCATGACTTATTATAACTCTTGAGAGAAATTGATAAAAAGTAACCTGTAATTCTTTATATTAATAAAGCTTAATATTTTCATTTATGCAAAAGCACTACGCATTAAAAATGTCTTACACTGTCAAACGCAATCTCTTCTTGTGGAAAAGAGACCAACCCACTTGATGAATGAGCATTGAATCAGTGCAGCCTGACAGGTCTTCTTGCTCATATGAAAAATGGGACTACAGAATGCAGAGGCGAAGAAACTCCGCAGTAGGCTTTGTGGTCCACCCCTCTTCCCAATCTCCCAGTTTCCATGGAAGGGAAGATTCCTTGGGAGACTCATCAATTAACGATTACCCGTGAGAGTTCCGCCAGCGGCGTGCGGAGGCGTGGATTGAGTGCGGAATTAGGGGTCGACCGGAGGGAGGGAAGAGTTCTGAGCATCTTCGCCTTATGACGCGAATTCTTCGGCCGGGGAGAAATAAAAGTTGAGGAAAACATTCCCCGGCTACACTCAATCTCCATTTTAAACGTTTTGAACGAACTGTTACAGAATAAAATATTACGCTTTGAGTAGTACGATGGAACGATACACACTTTGGAAAATTAAAGATGGACTAATAAACCTTAGCTTGAAGTGATTTTCATTTGTGCCAATGCAGAAGAATTTCGGAATCTTTTCCCTCTAGTATTTTAGAACAATCGCGATTCTGATGAAAGAAAGACTATGATGTAATTGAAAATCTCTTGCTTCACACTTAATTTATTACACTGTATCTACTTACGAGCGATGATTCCTCAATCCTATTATGTAAATATATATGTAAATGTATGTATATACTATGAAACTAGAATTATATATATATATATATATATATATATATATAATGTAAATTCACTAAATAGTCATAGCAAACACAGAAACTAAAACATATAAAAGAGGGACTCACTAGTTCTCGAATTTTCGGTTGTGCAACCACCTCTCAAGAGGAATTAGGAACAGAACCTGTTTGATTCTGTTCCTAATTCCTCTTGAGAAAGGTGGTTGCACCACCGAAAATTCAAGAACTAGTGACTCCCTCTTTTATATGTTTTAGTTTCTGTGTTTGCTATGACTATTTAGCGAATTTACATTATTGTGCACATTCGTGGGTTTTCCAAGAAAGTGACTATATATATATATATATATATGTGTGTGTGTGTTTGTGTGTGTGTAAATTTGTAAATCCTTATGAAAAATAGACTTTAATGCGTCCCAGGTTCACTGCGGTGCAGCATCATGAGGCAAATAAATAATATCCACTCAGATACATATATTGGCTCTGGGGGTGGGTTCTAAATTTGGTAAAGGGATGGGTTGGGTATAAAGGGAGGAGTAAAGCACCGTCCTTGAGCGCCGATTCAATATTTATTTTGGCATTATTTATCATGGAACAATTTCACAAAGAAACTGAAACAATTGATTGTGTCATTTTGCATGCCACTTAACAATTCGGGATCCTTTAAGTGACATGCAACTTTATTAAACTTATTCGTGGCATTCATTCTGAAAATTAATTTCTATTGAAGACAAATTTTAAAATATAGCGAACAAAACGGAATCAAATTGATTTTCAAAGGAAAGAGATCAACGAACTCTTTCGTTGATTTTCACCGTCAGTTCATCCGTCACCACAAGGCTAGCCGGACTACCGTGGTCCTCGTCGTAAGCATTGCATTGCCTCGTCGTAAGTGCTGTGGCCATTTTTAAACTGAATGCACCACTGCCTCACTCCGCCTTCACTCGTTACTCCATCTCCGTAAACCTTGACAAAGGTACTCATGAATTTCAATTGGCTTGTGAGTTTCTGTCTATAAAAACCTAATCACAGATCCCACTTCATAACTCGCGGGATTTTCTATTGCAGCGCACAATTTAACAGTTCGCAGTGAGCAAAGTAGAAGAGACAATGTCTGTACATTACCACAGCAAGATGCGTACTGTCTAGGGATGTTTAAACACCAAAGATGGTTGCTCTAGTCCTACCCACTGCCACGCTAGGCTGAAACGTAAGTTACTTTTGATAAGCCCTCAAGTATACAGGTATGCCAACGTGGCCTGAAGCTATCGGTAACGGAGCTGCGATAATGCAAAATTCCCTCGAGAAAATCCGGCAGCATCTGTAAAAGCGGGGTATTGTAGTGAAAAATTTGCATAGAATTTATCTAATATTCTTACTAGAAAGTTGCACAAATACACGTCTTCGTCAACTCCTAGATTTTGTGCTTTGCCTGCCACATGCTACAAAATGTCACTTGCAACTCGCTGAAAATTATTTTGCTAAACGGTATTTTCCATAACAATATCAACTTAAGCGGTGCAAAAGAGCATTCTCAAAATTTTGAGAAAATTTAATTTACGAAGTAATGGATTAAAAATATGACTTTGCCTTAATTAGGGTATTGTCAAGTTTCTATTAGCCTTTATACTCAACATTACATGGGTATTTGACACATGCATCTTTGATTTTACGACTCGAATATAGTAGTATGCTCAGTTCAACCACGCCTGCTTCTGGTGATGAAACGCCTTTTCTACCGAACTCCGTCTTCACATCGGGGAAGAGGAAATGGAACGAGGCCCACGGTTTTGACAATAGAGAGAATATTAAACGTACTTTAAATTAATTAAAAATTGGCCATTTTCCAAAAAATTAAATTTAGTTACGACGGTTTTCAATGTAACTTCATCATCACAGT
>CM073774.1:106455692-106657903 GCA_037158775.1 Hetaerina titia
CCGTCAACCTAACAGATGAAAACAAAAATGCTAAGGAAGTTAGCGGGAGAAGTTAAGTGCCTAGAGAAAGCCCGACACCAGGTGCTTCCCTGGCAAGCAGGCCTTTTCAGAGGAGAAGGAAATATCCCGTAGGGAGGTTTAAATAAATGGGTCGGTGGGAAGGGTCCGCCCATATCCCTCCTCATAAATGCAACGAAATAGTCTACAAAAACTTTTCTCCATGTGTCTAAGTGTGTAATTATTTTCGTGGGAATGCTGTCTATTGCCTCAGTCTTAACTGATTTAAATTCCCGTAATGTTCTATCTTTCTCGCTGTCGATTATCCGTTGCCATACGCAATTCTTATATGCGTAAAAATGTCATTCTATGTTTAAGTCTTTCTTCAAGATGTCTTCGCCACATGGCTCACTTAAATATTTTTCATCTCTATTAAATATTCCTTGATTTAACCGATAGTCTGAGAGTAATGATGATTTTAAAAACTAAAGGCCATTTTTTTTAAATCACCGCACCATATGGTCATTAATTATGTGCGATTTATTTTATGATAATAAAACTCCAAATGGTTGGTCATATTATACCATTAATTTGAGGACTCATGTTTCACAACTGAGAATTTGATGGCTCTAATGTGGTTTGAATATCAACGATAGCAACTCAACTCCTTAAATGACTCCAATATTGTTAAAAATTACCAGTTGTAGAATATTACGAACAGAATAATTATTATAACATTTCAATCTTAATATAGAAAAACCACTTCGGAATTGTCAAAAAAAGTATTCTCTTCAGATCGTTTCATTTACCCTATAAAGAAAAAAAGAAATACGAGAATCTCTCGTGCAAAGAAAAACGAAACAGCCATTGTATAGGCAAAATGCGTGAATATTTTATAACTATTATTCCTTATTCTGCAGCTGTAAATCAGCCTTTTTCATACGATTCACTATATTTGTGAATATTTAATCTGCCAAAGGAAGGTTTCAGCTGAAAACAGCTTACAATACCACTATGACCTTATTTACCATCTAAACTCACCTACAATTACATAAAACATAATAACTTATGATAACTCAACAGATGGCTGCTTTTCAGCTTAGATTTTCATTGAATCCCACAAGAAAAATTATAATCAATGAAATTATTGATAGAATTAAAAATTTTTGAACATTACAAATGGGTATAATATTTTTAAAATGTTTAATATTTACCATGACTTATTATAACTCTTGAGAGAAATTGATAAAAAGTAACCTGTAATTCTTTATATTAATAAAGCTTAATATTTTCATTTATGCAAAAGCACTACGCATTAAAAATGTCTTACACTGTCAAACGCAATCTCTTCTTGTGGAAAAGAGACCAACCCACTTGATGAATGAGCATTGAATCAGTGCAGCCTGACAGGTCTTCTTGCTCATATGAAAAATGGGACTACAGAATGCAGAGGCGAAGAAACTCCGCAGTAGGCTTTGTGGTCCACCCTCTTCCCAATCTCCCAGTTTCCATGGAAGGGAAGATTCCTTGGGAGACTCATCAATTAACGATTACCCGTGAGAGTTCCGCCAGCGGCGTGCGGAGGCGTGGATTGAGTGCGGAATTAGGGGTCGACCGGAGGGAGGGAAGAGTTCTGAGCATCTTCGCCTTATGACGCGAATTCTTCGGCCGGGGAGAAATAAAAGTTGAGGAAAACATTCCCCGGCTACACTCAATCTCCATTTTAAACGTTTTGAACGAACTGTTACAGAATAAAATATTACGCTTTGAGTAGTACGATGGAACGATACACACTTTGGAAAATTAAAGATGGACTAATAAACCTTAGCTTGAAGTGATTTTCATTTGTGCCAATGCAGAAGAATTTCGGAATCTTTTCCCTCTAGTATTTTAGAACAATCGCGATTCTGATGAAAGAAAGACTATGATGTAATTGAAAATCTCTTGCTTCACACTTAATTTATTACACTGTATCTACTTACGAGCGATGATTCCTCAATCCTATTATGTAAATATATATGTAAATGTATGTATATACTATGAAACTAGAATTATATATATATATATATATATATATATATAATGTAAATTCACTAAATAGTCATAGCAAACACAGAAACTAAAACATATAAAAGAGGGACTCACTAGTTCTCGAATTTTCGGTTGTGCAACCACCTCTCAAGAGGAATTAGGAACAGAACCTGTTTGATTCTGTTCCTAATTCCTCTTGAGAAAGGTGGTTGCACCACCGAAAATTCAAGAACTAGTGACTCCCTCTTTTATATGTTTTAGTTTCTGTGTTTGCTATGACTATTTAGCGAATTTACATTATTGTGCACATTCGTGGGTTTTCCAAGAAAGTGACTATATATATATATATATATATGTGTGTGTGTGTTTGTGTGTGTGTAAATTTGTAAATCCTTATGAAAAATAGACTTTAATGCGTCCCAGGTTCACTGCGGTGCAGCATCATGAGGCAAATAAATAATATCCACTCAGATACATATATTGGCTCTGGGGGTGGGTTCTAAATTGGTAAAGGGATGGGTTGGGTATAAAGGGAGGAGTAAAGCACCGTCCTTGAGCGCCGATTCAATATTTATTTTGGCATTATTTATCATGGAACAATTTCACAAAGAAACTGAAACAATTGATTGTGTCATTTTGCATGCCACTTAACAATTCGGGATCCTTTAAGTGACATGCAACTTTATTAAACTTATTCGTGGCATTCATTCTGAAAATTAATTTCTATTGAAGACAAATTTTAAAATATAGCGAACAAAACGGAATCAAATTGATTTTCAAAGGAAAGAGATCAACGAACTCTTTCGTTGATTTTCACCGTCAGTTCATCCGTCACCACAAGGCTAGCCGGACTACCGTGGTCCTCGTCGTAAGCATTGCATTGCCTCGTCGTAAGTGCTGTGGCCATTTTTAAACTGAATGCACCACTGCCTCACTCCGCCTTCACTCGTTACTCCATCTCCGTAAACTTGACAAAGGTACTCATGAATTTCAATTGGCTTGTGAGTTTCTGTCTATAAAAACCTAATCACAGATCCCACTTCATAACTCGCGGGATTTTCTATTGCAGCGCACAATTTAACAGTTCGCAGTGAGCAAAGTAGAAGAGACAATGTCTGTACATTACCACAGCAAGATGCGTACTGTCTAGGGATGTTTAAACACCAAAGATGGTTGCTCTAGTCCTACCCACTGCCACGCTAGGCTGAAACGTAAGTTACTTTTGATAAGCCCTCAAGTATACAGGTATGCCAACGTGGCCTGAAGCTATCGGTAACGGAGCTGCGATAATGCAAAATTCCCTCGAGAAAATCCGGCAGCATCTGTAAAAGCGGGGTATTGTAGTGAAAAATTTGCATAGAATTTATCTAATATTCTTACTAGAAAGTTGCACAAATACACGTCTTCGTCAACTCCTAGATTTTGTGCTTTGCCTGCCACATGCTACAAAATGTCACTTGCAACTCGCTGAAAATTATTTTGCTAAACGGTATTTTCCATAACAATATCAACTTAAGCGGTGCAAAAGAGCATTCTCAAAATTTTGAGAAAATTTAATTTACGAAGTAATGGATTAAAAATATGACTTTGCCTTAATTAGGGTATTGTCAAGTTTCTATTAGCCTTTATACTCAACATTACATGGGTATTTGACACATGCATCTTTGATTTTACGACTCGAATATAGTAGTATGCTCAGTTCAACCACGCCTGCTTCTGGTGATGAAACGCCTTTTCTACCGAACTCCGTCTTCACATCGGGGAAGAGGAAATGGAACGAGGCCCACGGTTTTGACAATAGAGAGAATATTAAACGTACTTTAAATTAATTAAAAATTGGCCATTTTCCACAAAATTAAATTTGTTACCACCGGTTTTAATGTACTTCATCATCACCTGGTGATGATGATACAGTTACATTGAAACCGCTCGTAATAAATTTAATTTTTTGGAAAATGGCAAATTTTTAATCAAACATGTTATTTTACCATATCACTCCTAAAACGTCTCTTTTTATTTTTGTACTTTAAATTATTTTTCGCGGATACTCGGGGTGGTTTTCGCGGAACCAGTTAAATGCAAATAAGTCACATACACTCATATTTATTACTATACATTAGTTATACTTGGTATTATTTTAAGCATTTCTGAGGGTAATCTTCGACGACCTTCTCTCGCAATGGCATCTGCAATGCTCATATTTACTTTCGCAAGAGCCGCGACTGGAGTTCAAGGTTTCCCATAGAATCGTTTCGTGTTATTGTCTCCATCGTTGCCGTACGCGAAGCCAAGTCGGCCGCCACTGACCACCAAATTCTTGATTTAAATCAATTAATCTTGTGCCACATATAATTTAGGCAATTTAATATATGAATAATACATTTTGATTTTTCGTGATTAAATATGGGGCTTTATTACCAGCCTTCATTTGAACAGTTCTCACAATACATATGCGTCCGACAGCATCTAAGATAAAAAAAAGACTGCAGGAGCATTGCATCTCGCAGTGCGCTGCGATATGATTGGAGATTGTTTGATTGGAATAGCAAGGCGGGAGCACAGGTCAGCCTCCTCCTCTTTGGCGTTTCTGAAATCCAAGCCTCGCCATTTCCGCGGTCGAAAGAGAAGATCGACTGCCGTCCCCTCAACCCAAAGCGTCTCCATTCAGACCCTTAATTTCCCTGGCCAAGAATCTCACCGCCGCACCACACCCAAACCCGACTCACTCGCACCCCTCCCCCCCTTTCCCTCCCACCTCCGCAAAAACCCGTTCCAGGAAATCCGTTATCTTTCGCTTCGCGCCTGTACTTTGTTTTATGGCCGGGATTTTAGGGTGGAGGAGTGAGGGGTGTGCTTTGTCGGGGATGGAGCGCCGTTAACGGGGGGAAGCTTTCTCCGGCAGAGTGGAGTGGGGGTGGGAGGGGGCGCCCAGCGAGTGAGTTCCCGCCAGATGGGATCTGGGCGCCGCCACGACGGGGCTCGCCATCATCGGACACTCCTCAAAACGGCAACAACTGTTACGGTTTAGATGCTCGGCTGTTTATTTCATTTTAATCACTCGTGATTCTATGACCTTTTCAATCTGTATCGACAAACACAGACCAAGCCAAGCCGTATATCTCTCATACACTCAACTCCCCGGCCTCCGCGTTTTTAAGATAAAACGTTTGAAATTAAATACCCTGTCTTGTATTATCCCGAACGTGAGTTACTGATTGATTGGTGATGCTTCGGAATCTAAGTTAATTTATCTAGAATCAATACTATTTATCTAAACACTCTATTGTTTATTAAATGATTTTGGAGTGAAAATTTGTAATAATCATCGTTCGTCTGCAGTAATTGTCATTGTCTTCACTACATTCAAAGGTGTGCAAGAATATCGGATTGTTCAAACGATAACTTTCCAAGAGCCTTCTATCTTCAGAGTTATAATCGTCTATCACTAATTATTTCCTTCATTTTCCTCGTCCATTTCCATCAATTGCTACACAAGATATATGTATGCCTAATCTCCAAGAGGACGTCCCTGTGTTTGCCTTAGAAATTAGAATGTGTTAATACCTAGTGACTGCGTGCTGGTGCAGTGCCCCTTCCGTAGATAATGCACTGAATTACTAAACATCATCACTGAAATCCATGCCCCTAGCTAATAGGTTTCAATGTCACACGCAAGGGTATCCTGCATGTAGTTTTATGCGAGGGCATATTTCTCTCCTTGAGTGACTTATTTTAACACCTCCGTTTGATGTCTTCCTTCAATATTTAAGTGTTTCGACGTTCTCCTTGGCAAACTCATTTTGACGCTTTGAATGTATGGCACCAGAATAAAAAGGAGAACGTCGTCAGGAGAACGGAGTTGAATTTTTAAAACTTTCCTCATAGACATCAAAGTCCCCACTGATTTATCCATTTTGGAAAGTTACTTCATTTTAAAAATAAATGCGGGAAATACCTTTGGAAAAATGACTACCTTAAGACCTATTTTAGGAATTTTCTGGAGGAGGAATTAATTTTGGAAGGATAAGAGATAATTAGATTTGGTTGCGTTTACGGACTCGGCCAGAGATAAAATGGAACCTCAGAATGGAGGAAGATGCTGAGAACGCAAATAAGGTGACTTTTGGAAGTCGGGGGTAGATGCGATATGGAGGGAGAAACTATTAATAGATTCACACGACTGTTATACGAGTACAAAGGCGTTTCTTCCCAATCTAAAGGAATCTGCCAATTAGTTTATAGATGACCCTTATGCATGGTAACCCAGTTTCACTATCGCATTCGCATTACTTATTATCAAGAAGGAATTCAAAGTTGTACAGAAATATTAAAATGTGCATGTAGGCAAACAAGGGACGCAATAATTCCACTTGAAATCCCATCCCAAAACGTAAATGAAAAATTAAAATGTTTAGTTTTTTAGCGATATTGAGAACCTGGAGTTACTTGTAGGATGGACGGAATTGAGTCACCATAGCAAGGCGATGGAAAATAATATCGTCTGATCTCCATTCAGTCGTGTGGGACACATAATTTAGAGCGATGTTTTTGTCCATAAAAATACAGCTTGTTTCAATTTAACGTGTTTTAGGTAAATTTATTGCAAGAAGTATGGAGGAGGGATCATTATGAATAAGTGTGACTATTTTAGTCCGAGAGACAAATTTAAAGTCACTAAGAGAGAGGGTCAATTAGTGAAGATCAAATGAAGACCATTAGAAGTGCAATATAGTTTTACGGGTTGATGACGATCATAGTGTGCAGTCTCCCTAGAGGGAACATCGCAAAGATAACTTGGAATTTTAGTTCTAGGTGACTGATAGTTAGTTCTGGCCTGAAAAGAGGAAAAAATGTCGACAGGTCAGATGAAATACAGTAAATATCCCAATGGTGTCGCAGTCAAAGGCATATTCCTTCTCCTTTGCAAAATTTGTGGTCCTAATACCAGTAAAAGCAATTATAAAGACCCATTCAAAGTTGACCGAGGAAAACTCGTTCGTTCTCTTTTGCTTTGTATACATCAACTGAACATAAGATTAAAAAATTAAGCGCTAGTTACCCCTGCGAAAATCCTACTCCTCAGGATATCTACATCTATGCAAAACCTAACAAACCACCACCATGGACGTGTGGCGGGGGGTGCACACAGGACAACCCATTATTTAATAAGTCCCGGGAGTCACTGAGCGGGTATTAATCTGACTTTATATTTATCGATATTTACATCGACTACCTTGAAAAGTAGAAGTGTCGGGACTTATTGAACGATGGGTTACATGGCATATTATTGCCGTATCCATACTCATGAATGAAACTGAGCTCGTATTCAAAAACTGTCGTTCACATATATGCCTTGATACATCAAGTAATATTGTTTAGTTTGATCAAATCACAAAAATCTGGCATTCCAGTTCATTTAATCTTTTCGGGCTCTTGGGTTCAATTTCGCGATGTTTGCATATTGTGAGAGGTAAGGACGAGTTCATGAATCTGTTTGTAAGAGCGGTCTCTCTCATTATATCCTGGGGGTTGAATCTACTGATATAACTTGGTGCCGGAAACATTTTCTCTATGCCGCAAAAAAACTCCTGACCCCGAAGCTCTCTAAATGTCTCAAGCTCCCTTCGAGGCTCCCAACCTAATTTCCCCAGCATACCCGTGAGCTTGCTTACTTGCTTCTCGAAGAAAATTTTAAATAGCGTACGAGGATTTTTTTTATAATCATCGAATTCTTTTATCAACGTGTCATATCCCATGTACTTGTCGCGCATTCCAAATGAAAAATAAACAAGACATAGCAGCACACTCTCTTACTTTTCCATCACATTTCCCCACAGCCCATCTTGTGAGACCTAGCTTTTTTAAGGCTCATCTAAATACTCTTTTAACATCATCCATGAAATATTTCATGCCATTGGGACAGAATGTGCTTGATCTTTTCTCAAATGCTTTAAATCCATCCCTTCGATGGTAAATACGGCTTTTCCACTGGGGCGAAATAAACATTTTTCGGGAAAAATTATTGAAAATGTCAGCAAACATACATACTGGATGGTAAATTCCAGCAGTGATTCATTGCAATTTAAGTAGAGAGGGAAAAGCAAATTTCGGTAAGCATACGATTGCTCGTATAAGAGTAGGTAAATAAAGTTACATAAATGAAGGGATAACTTATGGTATCACTGTCTGTTTCCTTTTTGATTTTCTATAGGCCTCTTAAGTTTATCTTGTTTGATCTACAATCATGTTTAACAGTTCACATATATTGTATTTTCTTTTGAAGTTGTTTCTTGTGAAGTATGTCTGTGTCTACTCTCGCCGATATGAATGATACTCGACGGTCTTTTAGCAGATCAAATAAAAACTTTCTTCTGTTTTTAATATTCTTATTTTTATGACAATTGTATCAATTTTTAACATAAAAGCTTTATATTTGTGCAGTCGTTTTCACAAAGCATCCTGATCTCCATAGACCAGTTTTTTACCCACTAAGAGAAGTCATCGTTAACTTGAAATAGAATAACCATATGCTAGGGGCGTATATGGTCATGAGGGTATAGGGTCTCGATTGTAGAGTCTCCGGGAGATGCTACGGTTAACAATAGCTGTTAGGTGTACTTAGCAAGAGGTCAGGTAAAAACGCATTGAGAAGGAAAAGTTCCGAATCCAGAAAATTAAATGTAAATAAGAAGAGACTCTCATGCTGAATGGGTGTTACCTTTCTTTGTGCCGAGTGTCGGGGAACTAAGGAAAACAGAGTCTTTGTAAATAGTTTACATTTTTAGGTTAAAAAATGCTCTAAAGGCACGTGACACATTTAAATGCCGAACAATATCAACGTCAGGGCTTTTAAAAAGACTTAATAGGTATACCGTACGGCAATGATGACAAAGGTAGTCTCCGTTGGAACTTTTCTTAACCTAACTTAATATTGTTGAGAATCGCTCTTTGAACACACTTTTTAAAACTTTTCGATAAAAAAATCAAGTTGGATAATGGATAGGGTAAAATCATTCAACTTTTTCTATTTAAATTGTCGGATTATGAAGTAAAGTCTTAAATGTATCATTGGTATCCAGATTTTTACGATCAGAGTTGAAAATCTTTTCCACGTCCCAATGCAGCCCGACTTTCTAGGCTTTTGATTTAGATTGAGAGCAGTACAAGATTATAATTTTATGCATCAATCGTCACCAATATTTATAAATAAATACTTTGGCGTCACAGTTAATACAAACGGTTTTTCTAGCGTAAATTAATGGAAACAATACACAGCCGCGATTAATTATTAGCGTATGTTTTCACGTAAAAGCTCTTTAATGGACCTAAATATCTTGCATCGATGTGCAACGTGAACAATTGTGCTAAACAATGAAAAATTTCTTCTTCTTATTTCTTTTTTTGGCTACACTTGCTGCAGTGAAATTTTACCACTTCATTTTGCTGATTTCTCTGACCAAATTTGTCATACAGTTTTTGTGGGAATAATGAGTCAATTTTATGGCGAATTGTAGATAAGAATCAGATATAGATAAGGATCAGGATCATTTAGGGTTCAGGAACCTTTAGAGTTCTTCAAAACACACTGAGTCATCGTCAGATTCTTTTAAAATATTGAATTTGCAAAAAAAGACAATCATAAAGTAATCGATACAAAATTATCGTCAAAATCAATCAAAATGAAAAAGTACGCTGAAAATAATTCCCCGAACGAATCGATTTACATTTTGTGACTCATTAGGAAGTAACAATGAATCTGGCTTTCTAAGTTTGTCTCTTCAGAATTCGGAATTTGATATTTAAAAATGATAATTCACATGTGAAACGAAAGTATTGTTCATCTAATGTTTTGTGCAAAAGGCAAAAACTAAAACACCGTGGCCTTGGAAACATTTTGCGTTTTGTTGTACAAGGGCAAAATATTTCACTGAAATACCCTTAGACACAAATCAAGGGAAAAGGGACGATATGGCCGCGATGACATTGAAGTCATTGGGGTCAACACAGTCATCGCTCCATCTCTGCCCCCAATTAATGACCAAGGTCATACTCGGGGCGATATACGTGGGATCGGAATTCAGAATTTGGGGAGAAACATCTCCTAATCCCAAAACTCAAGCTAAATTGGCAATAAAAAATGCACTCCTATTAATTATATTAAAAATACAAATACAACTAAACAACAGGAAAACTGAAAAAAATACTAAATACTATGTCTAATAGTAACAAACGAATATTTTTGTCTAACAAGAGATATTTAGTGATTTAGTTGAACACACCCATGATTGATTTTCGTTAAGGGGTGTATAGTATATTCACAAATACGAAGTCTGGCCAATAAATACGCGAATATATATATTCGCGTATTTATTGGCCTGTATAGCCCATAGCTGCCCACTAGCAGCGTTAGTTGCCTGAGACCCAATGAGTCGTCTGTGCTTGGCAGATCGTCGAGCTAGGGGTATGGTACCAGTTATGTCAGTTTCTGTTGTCCTCGTTTTTACTGTTTGTCGATAATTAACATGGACGAAATAACGGAGCAGCCAATTAGTATCAAGTTTTTAGGTGAAGTCCGGTAGAAGTTGTTAAGAAATAACTAAAATGTTGACAACTGTTTACGGTGATAATGCTCTGAAGAAAACATCCGTTTTCAATAAGTTCAACAGATTCAGGCTTGAGGTCGTGGAAGTTCATCATAATGAAATAAGGACAATTTGCACTTTTCCACAGTTTATTTGACGTACGACGCGTTTCAACTCACAGAGTCATCATCAGGTACAAGACAAAATAAATAGTAAGGAGACCTTATTTATATGTACAGAAGATGTGGTTGGGGAGGGAGAGTCGTGTAGGGGAGAGGAGGAGGGGGGGGGAGGAGAGGCGGAGAGGTTATAAAGAGCGAAAAATGCGGGGTTAATGACAGGAAAAACCGCAAAGTGAGGGACAAGGGGCTGGAGTATCGGGAGCGGGTATTGTATAGCAGGGGGTTAAAGGCTTAAGGACATAGGGAAGGAATTATCAGTAGGAGATAGTGGAGGGGGGAAGATGGGTTAAACAGGTAACTTTCTGGGAAGCAGAGCCCACTGCTGGTTTTAGTGGAAGGGATGAGCCACGTGCTGCGAGGGGGGGAAGGGGGGGAAGTGCACTAGTTAATTCTTGGAAAATATGATGACCGGTGGTAGTGGGAGTGAGAGACCCTGACAGGGGGGGGGGGGAGAGGAGAAGGTAGGAGGGTGAAGTCATGAAAGAGGAGGGGCAGTAGGATTTTGATTCTTGAGTTTATTAATCGTGAAAGGGATCTTGAGGAGGGGTGAATGGTTCACAAAAATTTGTTCATTTAGGAGAACATTGTGGTCCTCCTGCAGTATTTCCAATTGTTCCAATGTGTCCAGTTTCATCCCCTTATTCTCCAGGTGGAGGATTTCCGGAACAAACTTGCAATCATGTGATGTCCTTATTAGATGTTTGGCTAGGAGAGACGTTTCATCCCCTGATGTCCAGCATCCCAATTGGTTACCATGCAAAATTGTTTTAGGCTCCATTTTTTCAACTGAGCTAGAAACAGTAGCATCTACTACCTTGATCAAAAAGTTCCCGGAATTTATTCAGAAAATTAAAAATACAAGTTTATTCATCTAAATCTATATTGTCCCCTTCAAAGTAATCCCCATCGACTGCAACACACTTATGCCAGCGCTTGATCCAATCCTCGAAACATTTTTTATATCCGGTTTTCGGTATGTCCATCAGTGCTTCCTGCGATTTTTCCATTACTTCCTCTCGGCTGCTAAAACGCGTTCCCCGTAATGGTTTTTTAACTCGATTGAACAGAAAGAAGTCACAGGGAGCCAAATCAGGTGAATTCGGTGGCTGTTGGATGGTATTTGTTGCATTTTTCGTCAAAAAATTACGAATAATGATAGCACTGTGCGACGATTTCTGGTCTCTTTCGGCGAATTGCTTCACGCAAACGTCTCATAACGCCCAAATAATACTCTTTGTTTACTGTCTGGCCTTCTGGCAAAAATTCATGATGCACTACACCGTTGTAATCCATGAAAACCGTCAGCATTGCCTTCTTTTTTGACTGAAAACGACGTGGTTTTTTTGGTCTCGGCTCATTTGGTGAACGCCATTCACTTGCCTGATGTCTGGATTGCGTGTCGTACTCATAAACCCACGTCTCGTCTCCAGTAATGATCCTTTTGATGAATGTGGGATCGGATTCAGCCTCGCAAATCATGTCTTTTGCAACGTCAACACGGTCTCTTTTTTGCATGAAATTGAGGTCTTTTGGCACCAACTTTGCTGCTACACGACGGAAACCCAAATCATTAACCACAATGTCTTGGGTGGATCCATAGGCAATGTTTATTTAGTATATTTCGTCAGATATAGTAAAATATGCAAAGTTGGTTGGTTACATTGGGGAGGCGACCGACAGCAGCTGAAGCCATTTGTGCCATTAGGGGTGGGTGGGAAAGGATGAAGGGTGGAGAGAAACCCGACGTCGGCATTAGCCTACTCTTGTCGAAAGGCGCCAAGGGGTCCGCAGCTTAACGTCCCATCCGACGGACGGCGTGCTCACTCGAAGCGCTCTCCACAAAGCACCTCAAGTAAGGATCGGGATACCACTGAAAAATACTTGTTGCATCCAGGATTTGAACCCGGGCCTTCGCGGTGGGAAGACTGTACGTTAGAAAATATATAAATATTAACGTGCAAATAATTATTTGCACGTTAGATGATATATGTAGAGAGTCATATATATAGAGATTTAGTTATTATAATAACTAAATCTCTATATATATGACTTCAATAATTACTATATGTATTGATTTTTTTATTCGCGTTAGGTACATACAGAGAAACGACATTGTGTGCCGTTAGCACATGAGGAACAAAGGCTTTGGAGAAATAGGAGACGTTGAATTTAAGGACTAACCGAAGGACGAGAAATGTCAAACGGAAAAAAGCGACTTCTTTGGGTTGAAACCAGGATCTTTTAAGATCGAGTATCGCAACAATTGAACTGGGAAACCGTCGTTCTTTCCCTGCAAAAATACGAGTAGATCCAATATTTCCGCTATATTTGTCAATCGATTCTCGTTCATTGGGTCTCCTTCAAGAAAACTGAATTAACTTCCTTTCCTTCTGGTTCGTAATATAAGTTGCATACGCATTTTATCCCGGTCATTTGTTATGGGTAGTAGTTTCTGCGTCTTAAGAGAAATACTGAATCTTTGAAAAACACCTTCAAAAAATATATACCACGTTGTGTTTCGCTAAAGCCCTAGGTAGCGCCTAAGCCCTACATGGAGGAAAACCAATCCAGGTGAGAATCGTACCAACTACCCTTGGGTAGGCAGACGAGGATGTTACTCCGCCGCCACTGGGGCCGGATATAATGTCTCCAAAGGTGTATGGGTTTTGAAATCAACCATTACCCACTGATTTTTATTACAATTAATTTGATGGAATCAATGAGAGAACACGATCTCCGTAGGCGTTTTTATTTGAAAGAATTTTAAATATACACTGCGCTACGATTGCGCAATTCGCAGAAATACCTTCACATCTGCGCTTCCGTCTTTTGAGGAAGCTTTCTCGAGCGCCCCTGCGACACCAGAGGAGACAGCTGGCGAGGGGGGAGGGCCGTGAACCATTGGGGTCCTTGATGGGCCAATTAGAGCCTCCAGAATGCACACTGTAAATCCATCCTCGCATAGTTCACCGTTTGTTTAAAACGGTGAACGTTTTGGAGGCTTTTCTTCGGAAACCCTCGAGAGTATTAGAAACAGGAGAGGCGGGGTGGGCGAGGCGCTAGGCGTGGGCGGGGCTCTAGGCGTGACCGCCACGGAAGCGGTGTACACCGCATCGTTTCCAGACCATAAAGACGTGAGAGCCAGAAGGATTCCAGGGTTTGAGGATTTTGAAAACGACCGGAATTTGAGGGGAAACATTCTAGTCCAGCGGTGGGGAACGAGTACCGAAGTTTATGAAATAGCAAGTGTCTACGCTCGGCTGGCGTGTCGACCCAAGTGGGTGACTTAGAGGTATCGATTAGTTTTATGCCTATAATAGACATAAGATGTTGTTATGATATAAAACAACAGTTTTAAACTATTTTTACATTTATATGTTTTGAAGTTAAATGTTTAATTAGAGATTACAACAAAGGTTTTATTGTGAATTAAACATCATGGAAACATTTCTACTAATGATTTATGAGAGTAGGTTGAAAACTGATGCACATATTTTTATAGACCACAAAAAATGACCTTCAGAAGCACTCCTGGTGAGATGTGAAGGTAACATTCCCCCTCAATATGCTTGCGCAAATTTAAAATCGTTTCATTCATCCAGTGAATGTTGAGAAGCGGAAGTATGGAGACGTGTTCTAGTTCTATGTCAACGCGAGTCAAACAGCTTGCTGCTGTTGAATTTTTAACTGCTGAATAAGTGACTCCTGCTGAGATTCATCGTCGTTTGAAGGCTGTTTATGGTGACGATGCTGTTGATAGGTCTACTGTAAATCGATGGGTAGTAAAATTTTGTGGTTTCTTCAAAGCTGGAAAAGCCATGATTGTTGATGAAACACGCAGCGGACGTCTGATAAACTGCCACTGACGATAAACATCGCAAACTCGTCGAAGATTTAATTCAAAATGACCTGCGAATCACTCAAAAGCGTATCGAAAACTATATTGGTCCAGTTTGTCGTGTTAACGGCAGCCTGGCGCCAATAATTTTGCAACATGACAACGCTCGTCCACCACACACCTCGCGCGCAACTGGAGAGGCTCTGCGAAACCTGAAATTTGAACCGATTCCACACCCTCCTTATTCCCCCGATCTTGCGCCTTGCGATTTTTAATCTTTTCCTCAACTCAAGAGACACCTCAAAGGGTAATATCATTACACCTCGGACGATGAGGTGAAGGCAGCTGTCGAGTCCTGCATTCGAGAAAAGTCGGAAGAGTGTTTCAGGGACGGAATGAAAAAACTTGTTACACGTTGGGAGAAATGTGTTAGCCTTAAAGGTGACTATGTTGGAACATAAATATATGATTTTGAAACTTAATAATTGTACTTTAATGTACTTTTCGCCCGATTTTGCTATTTGTTTTTGTTCGCGCTCTACAAGCATGTGTGCATTATTTTTCAGCCTATCCATCTATTAAAACTACCCTCTCTTATGGTATAAAATGGTCTTATTTTACGTGATGAAGTAATATTTTACAATCAATATTGTTGACTCTCCTCGAGTTCAGAGAAGTATAGATTAACTATTTCCAGAGGAAACTTACTAGTTATGAGTAAATTAAACGAACTTTAATGGAAGATAAGAGCACTCCAGTGGTGATATTGAAGCGACGGACATATTATTGCAGACGATCTTCCAGCCTTGTTCTATGAGACTTCTGCGAACAATGCTGAACGTGATGCGAATGACTAAAAAGTATACGGCGCGGAAAATGCTTGGTGACTCGAAGTCAAAGGGATTTCTTCATATGGTCACCAACATGTACGGCAAACTTTTTTGTCTCCCATTTGTAACGTAGATCGGTTTCAGTTGCTATTTCGACCCTGTAATAACTCGCATGCTCTTCGTGCTTAAATAGTTGCTACGCGTGCTGCATTGAGGGCACATACGAATGTGCCATAGTGTTGCCACCCCCTTGTGCTCCGTCAGCCTTCCGTGATGAACCTCAAGGTTGATCCGGTAGGGATCAAATATCACAGCATGGATGAGGCTGAGGATTCCACAGATATCCCTAAGGGTGAGTGGGCCAGCCATCATCCCGCTGGACTTCAGAGCGCTTGTGCTCACATTTTTCCACTTCCTATGCGTGATTCCTACAATTTCATCAACTACTACTTGTCTTTATCAAGTTTCGCCCATATCAAAAACTTCCACTTATCTCCTGAAATGCAAAGTATTTGCTTTTTGCAAACGGTTATCGTCCATTTACCCGCCTTGAGTGGGCATTAAATCTGGGGGAGGAGACCAAAAAACTCCTTTATAACCCGGCACCCTAAGAATTATCCCTCCTCTGGGAGAAATAAAATGCGTTTTTTCAGAATTTCCTAACGTTTTGCGCAATGCATTTTTCCACAAAGTTTACCACATCGAAAATTGAGGTAAACTGTCGAGTCATGGCTGAAGTTGCAGAGGGAGTGTGTAATCAATACGAAGCAGTACTTAAATTTACGTTACGGAAAGCTTCCACAGAGTTAAGCCCTATTCAGTCTGTTTAAAGTACATATTATGCAAGCACTGTCTCGTCTTTATTAGCTATTTTTATGTAATAGGATTGATTAGACGCAAAGTATGGCCTTAAGTGTAGCACGGGCGAGATTTTTACAACACTACGTTTGTTGACGACATGATAAAAATACACTCCCATCTCCCTTAAAAGTGAGTTTTTCAGAATTTGAGATTTTGTTCGATTTCAAATGGTACCACTCTAAAAAATTCTCGATTGAGCCAACTCATATTCACCAAATGAATGTCAGTTACTTGGCAATTCTAGAAAGAGCCCAAAGACACACTTAGCGTTGATTGTGATGAAAGAAAAAGGGAAGAACTAAGAGATATGAAGTTTTAACCGCGGGACCAAAGTTGAGGTACTGCGCGAACGATCTCGAAATACAATAATGTGCTGCTTTCACATTTGCTCATTAATGTCAGAATTTCCTTAATCACAGAAGAATCGAAATTACTCCGTCTTCCCAATCAAAATCGCTGCATTTTTAATCACCTCAACCACGCAAGGAGTTTCACGATGTTTTTTGTATGATATCGAGAATAGATTACACCAATAGCAATCCAAGAGCAACATTATAGACGAGAGTTAATTCAGTTTTCAGATCCCTACACAAAACACCTATTTTTTCATTCCTTAATTAACTTTGAATAGAAATGAATCTACCCTTCTTATTTTAACTCTTTTTAACCATTCGTCTTCAATTTTCAAATAGCCATAGTACTTAAAATGAAAAACATTTAAAAAACATAAATATTGCTTTTACCTAACATTGAGGTGGTTTTTGATGAATAATTGTTTTTGAGGAAACGCTTCAATGAAAGGACACAATGGACGGGATCGACAAGCGCCTAAATCTCTCGCCCTGTCAAAGAGACATTCAACGGGGGCGTATCCAGGCGGGGGTGAGGATGGGGCGGAGGGGCTGTCGGCCCAAGCCATCCGGCGCGGCCTACCATGGGACTCGTGTGCGTCTCCGGCGGCGGTGGGGGCGAGCCCTCCGTCCGAGGAGAAGGGGGCCTTCGGGGGCGGAAAGGAGGAAAAGGGGGCGAGGAGGCTGCTCCTATCATTCCGTACCATTCGTTCCGAAGGGGGGGATTTAAAGGCCCCTCTCAGGGCGGGGTGCGCTCCACCCCCCGCTATTTGGCTCAATTTCATCAATCAACGTTGAAAAAAAAACTCCCGATTACTATCGACGGAGCGTGTTCATGAAACGGTTTATCAGAATTGAAAGCCACGATTACTCGGAGCTAAGAAGATCTCAGAGTGGTTTCCTTTCAACAAAATATCCCTCAAAACTATGATGACCATGTTAAAATGTTTTGGTGAATTATAACTGTTCGTTCCCATGCCCTGCAAAGAATAATCGTATATATCTGTCAAATGGTCCAAATTTGCAAAAAGCAAACATATTCTATGGATATCGTATAATCTAGGAGTACCAGCCTATTATTCGTTAGATATTTATGAACTCTCTTCAGAAAAGTTTGCAAATAAGCGAGAGATGTTGGAGCAAGTGAAGGCGCCACAGAACAGGCGGCAGAACGTTCAAATATTCCAATTAAATTAATAATCCAATAGATTAATCCAAATAGCCCCTCTTCCAAAAGAGGGACTGTTTGGATTAAGGTTGCTTGGCATAGATTATAAACCTATTCCGTAATGATCTATTTTCGTATTCTGAATTAAATCATTCAGGATATCATTGAAACCCAGTCACTTTCTCTTTGCATTTATATATAAGGTTCAGAGTTGCAACAAGTTTGAGTATCTATTTGGGTCTCCACAGGATTTTAATCGAAACCAGTTGATGGTCATTCAACCGGCCAAAAACACCAGTCACGGTGTGGCCACAGCACCCGTCATTCGGCGTCAGGTGCCAGAGCATGCCACGAAACGACAATTGTTTCCTTTTACGGTGGGATAGCGCCATTAACGTAACGTTCTTTGGAGAGAATTATAGATACTCTCTGGAGAGGAAAATGGAATCTTTATGATTTGAGTATTAAAATTGCTGGCTAATTCTTTTCTTCGATTCGGGTGATACCCAAGTGGTAATGGCTCATAGAAATTGGAAAAAATGGCAGGCCGTCAAAAGTTATTCTATTGGAAAAATTCAACTGGTACGAAGTGATGGCCTCCCACAAAAGCGTAGTAATAGTAAATAAGCTCAAATCGCAATTTTATTCTTCTCATTATTTCAATAGATGAGAGCTTGGTCCCCAATAAAGGTAGATTGGGATGGGAGCAGTTCATTTCGCAAAAAGCGCAAGATTTGATATCTAGACACTCATTTTGCTGTGATGACCTAATTTCGGAAATATAAGGTGAAGCACCAAACACACTGGGAAAGGCACTAAGTTACTGGAAGTGTATCACAATCCGTATCTCATCACAATCCGTACTATATCTGATGAAGCCATCACTGGGAAGAGGATAGTGTCTGATTACGGATAATTACTACGGCCCTCCGCAACAAGCATATAATCTTATTGCTTGCAAAACATACGTACGGCAGCGTCCGAATTAACAGTAAAGACATCCCTAGTAAGTTGAAGAAGAGAGAGATTAAAGTTGGAGAAGTTACTGGATTTAAGAAAGACGAGATTTGTATTAGGCAGTGGAAAGAAAAGGAAGAAGTTGTATTACTCTCCTTTGCACATAGGTGGGTCATTAAACGACCCCTGAGAAATCCAAGAGATAGGATTGGAAAAAGAATTCATTAAAGTTCTCATTGTTAGATAAATATACTTTCTCCTTTTTCATAATTATGTTCATGAACTTAGTATTTCCTTATACAAATATAACTTTACGATCGCTAATGTCCTTAGTTATGCCGACGTCTTTAATAATCTCCGAGGTATTAGTCATATATCTGTCGAGTATGATGTTACCTCGGGTCCACAGTTCTATGCTTCACGTTAAAACGAGAAATATATATCGATAAGTTATCGAAAAGAATCCCTTTTTTTGATTTTTGCTGCAAAAGTATTGATCCTTTTAATTTAGATAGAGTAACAGATTTAAATCTCCAGTGATTAAAAATATGCGTTTGCTATGCTTGGTGAAAACTTCGGGTTTGGTTAACTCAGGTGGTTTAGGGAATAGACATAATTTTCTATGATAATGATTCTTGACACGACACCAAGCATTTTCTGTTCCATTGCTGTCGCATTCATAACGATAAGTGCTGAGTAGTGGGAAAAGTACGATAACTCCTTCACCTATTGGCACTGTCTTTTTGTGGATGATGACATTTTTCGGAAGAACCTCTCTGTCGGTTATACCTTCTACCAATCAAATTTCAATACTTATGACGATGTATGGCCATGCGCTCTCAAAATATTCTCTACTTTGTACGCTTCGGGAATACACCACGATCATATTTATACTCTCTAACACCTTATTGCTGGAAGTGGGGATTAAATTGCGCATATTTCGGATATAGTAATTATTTTATTTCCTATTGCTCCTTGGCATATTATCCAATCAGACAGAATTTTCCTTATTTATATTTAAAGATTTTAATTAGTTAATAATATTTATCTAAATAATGAATAATAATAATATAGCGTAATTTATAGACTATGTACGTAAAGAGAAGGAAAGAACTTGAAGAAAGCCAAGGTTTCTCTGAGTAAAATGATACAATGGTAAAATCTGACAAAACTGCTCAGAACCTAACATCATTAGTTAGAAAATGGGGAAAATATTATAAAAAATATGTTGCCATCTGTTAGACCAGTCAATATGGAATTCCATCGTCTCATACAAAATTGGCGGAGCTTCGAAAAATCACCTGCACTCTAAGCACCTGCACGCTGCTGACTGTACACCCTTCGAACACAGGAGAGGAGGGTCGGCTATGCACGAGGGAGAGGGAGGGATGGGTTTTAATATGGGGGTATTGGTTATGACGTGGCATTGGGTGTGGTCCGGAGCATGGGAAGGGTATGGGCAAATTGGTACGTTAAACCTTTGGTTTTGTATACCCTCGAGGTCATTTTCTCAGAAAGGAGAGGGGAGGGATGGGCGTATAATTGCTCGTTACATTGTATTTTATTGGGATATGCCAAGTGCCATCGAATCTTGATTAGCCCAAGAGCGTCCATTTTCAAGTCTTTAGGGAGGGTATGTATGTAGTATTTATGGGATAAAATCGCCGTTATGTTTACAATCGAAGAGGTGTTTGGAGAAGGAGAAATTGGGGTTTTGATTTTTGTGACACCTGGCATGTTTTATGGCTTGTGCCTTAAAATTCTTCCCAGTTTGAACGACATAAGACGTGTTGGAATCATCGTATTAAAGTTGTTAGATGCCCGATTCAAAAAGTGTATCCTGTTTTTCCTTGACATCAGCGACGAGTTTGGAGAGAGTGAGGGGCGGCTAAAGGCCTCTTTGAGTGAGGTTGGAAGGCGAATTGAGATTTTTTGGGGAATTTCTCCTAGGAATGGAATCGAAAGCTACTTGAAGTCTTTAAAAGTTGAAAACTGAGATAACTAGATATTTTGGATACGCTACGTAAATTTATCATGACAACGTCTTACAAATCTAGCTTTATACGCTGCACACGATCCAATTCGGCAATCAATCCAACTTCGTGAGGATCCCATATCCTTGCAGAATATTCTAAATTAGGCATTCATAACCAACGACCGAAAACATTTCTCTTTGGCCTTTACATCACGTGTACCAAGTACTCTTCTAATAAATTCTATATAAGAGACTGTTTTAGCCGTTACTTTGTGGAATTTTTCCATCGTATAGAAAGAAAGAAAACACAGCAATTCCACATTTACACTATATTTAGACGACCATGGTTTCACCACTGCGTGGCATCTTCAGGCTTCAAAACCTGAAGATGCCACGCAGTGGTAAAGCCATGGTCGTCTAAATATAGTGTAAATGTGGAATTGCTGTGTTTTCTTTTATTCTATACTATAGTAAATTCTAATTTTTTGTTAGCTTGTGCACATATTTCCCGTATGTGTTTCACCCAGTAGAGGTCATGACTGAGGGCAACACCTAGATATTTAATTGAGTCTACACATTCCATTTCGGTGTTCTTAATGCCGTGGGTTTTCGGGAGGGAATTTTTCCCTTCCTTCCTTTTCCCGCCCTTTTTCCAAAAATGTATGATTACGCACTTTTTAAAGTTTAATTCTAATTGCCAAGTGTTGCACCAGCTATTTATAGCATTAAGGTCATCTGCTGCTGGTAAGCTGCTGTGTCTTCAGGATCACGGATATCACGATAAACCACTGCATCATAGGCAAATAAACGTATTTTACTAGTGACTACGGAGTCAATGTCGTTAAGGTAAAGTAGGAATAAAAAAGGTCCGATGACACTACCCTGGGGAATACTTGCAGTAACTTCTACTCCATCTATCACGTCAAAAAGTCTTTAATCCAATCCCGGATATTTTTATCTTTGTCAAATGCTTTTAGCTTTGCGAGTAGTTTACTATGAGGTACTTTGTCGGAGGTTTTCTTAAAATACAGAAAAATCGCGTCCACTGGAACATTGCTTTCTCCCGCAGTAAAAATATTATTAACAAAAAGCGCAAGTTGTGTCTCGCAGCTACCTTTTTACAGCCTACCTTTTCGTAAACAGTGTTGATTTTTCACTAATAACTTCTGACTATTGAGAAAAAATATAGCCAACAGCAATGGAAATAACTCAAACCGAATTGTAAAAATACCGAAAGTTTTCCGAAAATGTGGAAAGCAATGGCCATGAGTTTAAAACAAAAAGTACGATTCAAAATATTAAATGGGCCTCCGTGTTCTGCTGTGCGTGGGTGTTGGCGTCTCAGAGAGCAGCCGTGGAATATCCACCGAGAGTAGGCACCTTCCACTGGGCGCCGACGTCCAGTGTCGTGGCGCCATTTGATTCATTGAAACACCCGGTCGCTCTCCCACGAGAGCATTGACCGAATAGCAAGCAGGCCGAGGGGAACTCCGATTGAAGAAGGAAGGCGGAAGATTATGAACACCCAATACCAATTCGAACCACCCTTATGCTAGGGACGGGCATTTGCGCTTTTCTACAGTCCACCGAAGGCCCAATGAGTTGCCCAGCTAATGATGGAGATGATGGACCGCTTAATGACTGAGAGAGAAGCAATACTGCGGGGCAACGCAGGCAGGCAGACAACCAAGTATTAGGGGACAAACCCATGCCACATCTACATACGTGCACCGTGGTATCCGATATGAAGAGGTAGCCCTCTTGGCCTTTTTCGATGGAACGATTGAAACTGAACTAAGGGGGGTTTCACGATGCACCTGTACGTCGGCCTTCATCGCACTGGAACTGGAACCAGTTCTAAAGCTACAGGTCACTTTGCAAGTGTCTTCAACCGAAACGCGGACTCAGTATAAAACCTACTGCGTCTCATCATTCAAAATAAATAGAGGCAAAAATCTCTTAGAAACTTTCGTCGTTAAATCGCTCTGCATAGCAATTTAGAGATATGTATTATGAATTAACTTGTAGGTCTGACATGCGCGCAACTGTCTCCTTTTATCGTCAAATCAAAACCAAGACGAACAACTAAGAGTAGTAGTGGTCGTATTTTACAGGAGAAGTTCATTATATGTTCATAAAAGAGACGACAAATGTAGCAATTTTCCATTTAGTATAGATTTATTTTGCAACAGTTTTGATGCACTACATCATTTTCATGTTTGATGATGTAACACGTGAAAACCAATAGAAAATAAATCTTTATTACCTGGAAAATCGCAAGAGTTTTTTTCTCCATTAAGATAGAAGAGTACCAACACATCACACCTGAATCTATAATTTATATTTCACTATATTTTGTTGAAAATTTATAAATGGCTCACCGTGAACATTTTCATTCGTTTTGATTGTGAACAAGTGATTATTTTTATTTTATATCATCGGTCTAAAAATAATTTTTCACAATCCTACAGACAATATTTTTTACAAAAATGTGGTGGTGCAATTGTATTTGAGATTAAATAAACCGGTTACACGAAATACAGCCTGCGAAATAATAAAGGCTTACATTTTCATTGCCATCCTCCCTGGCGCCATACGCTCTCCCATGGACCACGGCCTCCAGCGGACCACGAAGCGAAATGTAGAGGTATGTACTCGTATAACGTGAGATAAAAATTTATTTTAAAATAATTATTCTCCTTTTTTCCCAGCGAGTCCATCTGATTAATGTGAATCTTGGAAAAAAGGAATGACGTCAGGGTGGAAATCACCACGCGGAACACAGCCTCGGAGAATGGTCGCGAAGTCAGCGGGCGAAACCCTCTTTCACCGCGGCGTTATTGCACCCAAAATCCCCGCTTGGTTTCACCTCCCGAGAGCCGCTACCCCGGGGCAGAAGGAGGCTGCTTCCGATTGTGGGGGACCCTCCCTCGTCAACCCCAGGAGCGGAAGGCCTCTGGCGGACACGCCACTCTTGGGTCAACATGATGGGTCACAGGTTGGAGAGATGAGCAAAGTTTATATTTTGCCTCATTTTTTGCCATCTCACCAAAGTCCTATATGTGCTAACACCAACGAGCGCAGTTATGCAATAAGCAGCAAAGTCAAACATCCAGTTTCGGAGCTTACCGAAGAGTCTACCCTAGAGGCAGCACAGGTGGGGGTTGGTCCACATGCACATTTGACGGCGGCGGAGTAGCGTTCTCGCCGGCCATCCTAGAGATCGCGGGTTTCATTCCCGGTTAGGTGCATTTTTCCCCACCTAGGACTTGGGTGTTTGTAATTATCTTAAATGTGATTCTTAGAGGGCAGGAGCAGAAGGGACTCTGCTGTCTCAATATCGCCCTAAAGACGCTTAGCAAAATCATAATAATTATATAAAAGAAACGTATGTATATATATATATATATATATATATATATATATATATATATATATATATATATATATATATATATATATATATATATATATATATATATATATATATATATATAAAACCATAAACACAGTAATCAACCCGAAGGTCGGTTTAGCAGGTGATGGTAGAGCTCACCCATGTACCAAGCCCAATACGGCGTGTGAATATTCACACATCAGGGTAGGGGGGCCAGTTCCTTTCCCTGTGCCGGTTATGGTTTCCCAGGAAGATCTGGTACCCAAAAAATCAACTAGCTTGGGTGGAGCTGCAGGTGCCCAGAGTGCCTTGCCCGGGAATCGAACCCGGGACCCTCCGGTCAGTAGTCCAACGCTCTACCCACAAGACCACCGCGACTCGCATATATGTGTATATATATATATATTTCGAAATACCTATATGTGTATCTATGTATATATATATTCAACCAGGGAAATCCGCCAAAATGGTGAACACATAACTATTCACACGTATATAGATAAGAAAAAAGGGTATATATTAAGAAAAAAATTAAGGGAAGAAAAAGGGGTATATATTTACATATACACACACGCGTGTATGAAAAATAAATATACCTACATACACACAATATTCATTCCTTTTTCCCTTCCATACACGGGCACATAATTTGAAGTCATCCCTATTTTCTTGATAAATTTCTCTCAAGCCTACTTCCTTCACTTCCTCCAACAAGAATATCCAGGATACGATTCCCAGTCTTTTAAGGAATTTGTTTTTTTTTCAAATCTTCTGGTATCCCACCATTGCTATAACAGTTACATACTAACTTAAAGAGTGTTCCTTCCATTCCGTTTCCATGGCTTTAATTCCTTTGAGACACAAAATCCACACCTGTTGCCTTTCCAGCATTTAGCATGCGAGGGCATGTTTTCTTCGTTATTTCCGGAACAATTTTTGTTTCTGCTTTTCCAATATTTTTAATAAAGTTTGCTCTTAAATCTAAATCCTCAACTAGGTACAGAATTTCCATGCCCTTGTTCACACAACAAAACTTCCTCGTTTCCTACCAACAGAATCCATTCTTTGCATTTCCTCACCGAGGATTTTTTGTTGGCTGGGAATATAGTTCTTTAATTTATCAAAATGTTAGTGCATGTTTTCCCATATTAATATGTTTTATTACTTCCCCTACTCCTAGTTTTCTATCTCTATTATTTTCTTTACATTTATCTTACATCAATTTGTCACTCGCCAGTATTTTTTCATATTTGTTTGAGATCTCTCAAGGAGGGATTCGGATACCACTAAAAATATCTACCGTGTCCAGGATTCGAGCCCAAGTCCTTTGGGTGGTAAGCCAGTGCGTTAGCCACCACACCATCCAGATCCCAGAATGCAATATTTACAATTGTTTGATACGAAATCCTAAAACGAAGGAGATAGTTGATTCATTGTGATGCCTCCATATTAAATAATCCTTCATTTTGTTGTAGCTATTTTGATTTTGCGCATACAACATTATTCACCGGAGTATAGCTGTTTTATTACTCTTCTCATACATATTAGTTGAAACCATGATTGCGTGGGTTCACGTTTCTATACCTAGCATTTTATCGGATATTCCTTCTTCTATTTTAATCTACTTTACCTTTTTCCTCCCATTTTCTGCCGCTTCACCTCTTCAATCATTTTTCTTTTTCTGTGGCATTCAAATTTACCAATTATTACATATTCCCAACTAATATTTCCATTTACCTAAGCTTTAAGATTCTAACTTTTACCACTCTTTTGTTATCACTGTCTACTGGATGGCCGGGATAGTTATCACTTTCTTCTATTAATTAACTTATTAATTGGTTTGTAAAACATTGTTGTAACCATTATGGAACCATTCTGATATATTTTTTATCTTCACTGTCATTTTCAAATTATAAGTACTTCATTCTTGTGGGTACTTCGAAAACTTCGAATAAGTGCTGATGATTACCATGTTATATTGTGAACAGAAATTCATTGATTCATTTCTCTTCTGTTATTTTAGTTCTCCAGTTCAAACTTTCCGGTGAATTTATTGTTATTTTGAGATCATTTAAGTACACATAATTATTAATTACGTCACATTATTAATTGGTTTCAAGTATAATGACTAGAATAGTGCATACTAAAAATAAATCATTAAAGGCATTATTAATTTGTTCATGAAATACTAGATGCAATTAAGCTGTTAATTGTTGTCAAGCAAGTTTTATATCGTAATTATTACTACGATTAATGGAATTTTACCTACAATGACGCTGAACGATACATTTATTTGCGTCTAGTGATAAATTAATCTGACATCAAAACTAAAAACAAATTCCTCAATTCCGCATACATTCTTTCTTCATTTATCTATTCCAATATGCCTATCCTATTCCTACACATTCCTCAATTTTCTAAAGTCCTCATCTCTATCACAATCTTCAACATCCCATTGACAACCGGAATGCTCTGAATCTGTTTCTTCTGCTTCCTTTGGATTTCTTCCAAAAATTGCCTCTCCTCTCCAACAATAATTAAGACTTCCCCCCGTTTGTATTCTTTTCTATACACTTATTCTCCTAAGCCACCAATCTTCGCTTATGCTTCAATGATCACATTTCCGCTTCGTTAAAGCCACGCCATAATGAAACGTTTGACGATCCTTTCCTAAAGATCCTTACTAAACATCCCAGTCATCAATTGCCTCCTCCTTGGGAAAGCTTCATTGCTTAGGGCATTTCTCCTGCTTATCCTCCCAACTACTTTGACCATTTCACCCCAAAACACTTCAAAAATAGGTAAAATCTTCCACCTGCTCTAGTTCATGCCCTTGTATCTTGGCATTTAATTAAGTTAGTGGACACTTCCTGGAAAAATGCTTAACCTTTCATTTATTTACATGTACTCTCATCTTATACTTATCGCAGTTACTTCCCAATGCACTTAGCAGAGTTTGCAACCCCTTCGTTGACTGGAAAACTAAATATCACCCACAAGTCTAGCAGATTTTCTGAATTGTCCACCGACTTTATTTCTTATCTTCAGTTCCTTCCGTGTATCAATAACCATTTTCTTTAATTATGCGCTAAAAAGCACAGATGATAATGCCTACCATAAATTCCTACATTCTGAAACAATTTCATCAATTCAAATCCAATTCACTCTCTAAAGAAGACCTTTTGAAATCTACGGAACAGAATACGTACTTATTTGATTCTATATTCCTCTCTCTTAGTAACCTCATTACTACCTTAGGATAACACGTGACTCTTTCTTTCTTGATCCCCAATTTATCAACCCTAAATAATCTTTTGCCTTGCTCACCACACTCTTGTTAATGATCCGGAGCACGGCTTTCTTTGCGTAAGCAATCAAACTTATTGTTCTGTAGTCCTCGCCTTTACCTTTGTGAAATAGAGACCAACACTGAACCGAAGAAGTATGCCGGTCAAATATCTCACTTGGAAGAAGGAAATTAACCACACTTACGAAGCCTTTTACCACGCATCCTAGAGTATTTGTGATACGCAAAACACATATGCTCTTTTGTTGCGTACCTCTCAGGATACACCCGTAAGGCTTCATTCGAAGCATGCGCTCCAATGCGAATGACTACCACGCTCCGTGTCGGCTCCAAGTCGCTCGTCGTGTCCACCGAGGTATTTTCAAACGGTGAAGCACATCCTCCCGCAAGGTCATCCACCACTCCACAAAGATGATATCCGAAGGGAGGCATCCGTGGGAGGAGTGATCCGTGACCAAACGCATTATGTCGGAATGAGTCGTTCGATTACACGATTATTCTCCCCTATGCGTACATCTCAGGCACTTTCCTTCTATCTATGTCCACACACACACACACAAATATGTTTCTTGAAGTCAGGGACGTAGTTCAGGCATGAAAATTGGTAACATACTGAAATCTTAGTAGAACTATCCTTTTTGAGATGCTCCAAATGTCATTCAACCATTAATTTGACGCCAATTGTTTTACTGAGCGACGACTTATTTTGTGACCTTGGATTTTTCCACACAATATCTCAGAAACTATGGCTTTCTGCACTAAGAAGTTTTACATTCACATGTTTCCTAAAGACTAGAAATAATCTTTAGCTTTTGCCGAAACATATCCACATAATGTAGTATATATTTTTGTTACATTTATAAGTTACCATTATGGATTTACTCGGATGACGGAAAACGAAATTCGGACAACGAATCAAGGTCAAATTGTAGATAAAATAACTTTGCGAACATTTTGTCTAACAAAAATATGAAATTCATTTGTTGAAAAATTTTCAACAAATGCGCGACTTAACGTCCCATCCGACGGACGGCGCACTCACTCAAAGTGCCCTCCACAAAGCACCTCAAGTAGGCATCGGGATACCGCTGAAAAATATTTGTTGTTTCCAGGATTCGAACCCTGGTTCTCTCGGTGGGAAGCCGATCGGTTAGCCACCGCAACATCCGATTCCGACGGACAGAAATGGCGCCGTCTCCTTTCTCGGTAAATTTTCCCTTAAAATGCAACGGCTATTGCCTAAGGAGGAAGTGAGAGTTTATTCCTACGCCAAAACATAACATACGAAAGGGCATAAAAAAATTACAAGAATCCGCAAAGTCAAGAAAAAGAATTTTAAGAACACGTCAATTACTCTTTTGCATTAAATTGCAGCAAAAAATAGCGCAACAGGTGTTACAGGTGGATTGGTAACAATGTCATTGAGCAAGGGATAAACTCGAGGGCAACACTCAACCTAGATGGAGCGTGCCTCAGAAGGCCCCTTGAACCCCGAGGAAAGGGAGGAATGCGCCGGTGATTCTATGCTCCTCACTAGACCTCGTGAAAATAGCCTCGAGGGGGGGGGATACTTGAGGGCGAATTGGGCAATTAATGACACTGATTTGTCAGTCAAAACGACCTTTTGGGAATCATTTCAAAATTAATAACATCGTGACTCATAATATCAACAGACAAGTTTCAAGGAGCATTTAGTAGAACTAAAAAAGTGAAAATAGAAGACAATTTAAAGCAACAACTACTTAAAAATTATGTTGTTTGGTTTTACAACATCTCCATGTTAACAGTCGTGCACATTAGCCCACGTGGATTACAGTTGCTGATTTCTTGCGCTTGCCATTAAAATGATGTAATGCATTTATGCAAAAAGATAACTATCAGAAAGCAATAATCAATCCACCTCAAAATATTGAAATGAAATAAGTAACTTTGTAATTCCACACACTCTTCATTTAAAACACGAACTCGGTTTCCGCGTTGGAATCCTCATCACCATCACCATATGTGTGGCTGTGTGGGAAATTACAGAGTTACTAAATTTCCATTTCATGTCAAAATTCCATAAAATTACGCCGGAGAGAATAAATAAATCAAAATATATATTTTTGAACACGTGACAGCAGTGTGAAGAATGTAATTTCCAGGAGTTTAACCCCTCTTATTCTTTCATTCAGAAGCAATGTGGGGGGACACATCTAAATTCATCAACGAATGAAAGTTCAGAATGGTGATTCACCAATTTCAATATAGCAATAACGCTTGGACTAGAATTTCTCAAAGAAAGTCGTTTCCGTATCCGGTCTCCCTCAATAAGGATAGGCACACTACGTGTTGTGGCGGTGGAGGCTTTTAGAGCGATTAAATCAATGGTTTTTCAAGACCTTTTCGTGAATTTTTGAAGCTCTGAAATACTTGCATTGTACGCCAAAAGTACTGATTACACATAAAAATTGTATGAGTAGGAATCAAATGTTTTCAAGAAATCACGAGGTATATAATACTATATATTTTAGTTTTAAGGTTAGACTCTCCCATTTTTCTAGTCCAAGCCAATCGATCCCGACGAGCGCGCCTCGCGTTCCCGGAGGCAATAGTACCAGAATTTGTGTCTGCGCAGCAAATTCGAATGCATTACGAGTAAAGTCACATTCCCTGTGACTCATCCCCCGCGGAACTCTTCACGGGGGCCTCACCTTCTCCTATTTCCGGCTTGACGCATCACGGGAATATAAAAATCACGCATACGAATGGGCACAGCAACTTGGAGAATGGGAATAAAAAAACGGATCGTGCCTCGACAGATCACGTTATGCCACAACATGCTCTCTGCCAAAGGCAAATGAAATAAAACCGCGGTATGGTCGACTGCTCAAATAATGGAAATGCAATCCGGCTCATCAGGTGAAATACGATAGTGTGTGCGCCATACCCCGAAAAAAGTAAGCGCTGGGAATGGCACTGCTTTCAACGGTCGTTATTCTCGTACGTTATTGCCCCGGAGCGGAGATTCGCACATTGGGTTCGGACACTTTGGTGGTCATCACCGACAGATGTCGAAACATCGGCCGACGTTATATTTCCATCATAACAACTGTAAACCGTGACGATTTCTCAGTTAAACATTCATTAAGCATAGCGCCTGACAGTTTTCTTTTAATTTAAAAGACCGGGATTTTTTCTGCATTTGTTGCTAATATCCCTCTGTTTATTACTCCATAAGATAAAAGTTGCAAACATGACGGTCAGTGCAAAATTACGTTCCATTTTTTGTTAGTATTCAAAGCGGGGAATTGTCGCGCAAAATTTGTTTGTTTTTGTCGTGAAACCATATCTGAATAACTGTATTCAATGTTAATGTGTGTCAAAAATAAACTTTCGTTAAACAAAAACCCATTGGATGAGGGAAAAAACGGAGGGTTAAGACGACCCCGTGAAAGCACCAGATATTTACAGAATAAAATTTGTTGTCTCCGGCGTTAATTTATGGAACTTACATAACATTTTTGAATTAAATGAAATTATTGACTTAGTAATTCCACCCACTTCATTTAGAACACGACCCAGGTGTCGACGTTAAACGTAATCATCAGGTGGTCCTCACAGAAGCCAACTTGCTATATACACCTTCTGAGCGGGAGGGGGGGGTTGATCAAAGAGGGTAAGGGAGGGTGGAGGGGTAAAAAGGTTAAAATTTAGAAATTATTTAGGAAAATTGTGTGCATAATGGGTGGTAACTGCTAAGTATAGATATTTTTGACTACTTTAAACATTTTCAATCAACATTTTGGAGGAAAGAACTCATGACAGAGAGAAGAAAATTTTTGCACTTAGCCAACTATGTAGAAAAGGTCATGGAAGGGTAATTGACATTCTGGGATATGGATTGGAGTAATCCCTTTACCCCATCCTTCATTCCCAACTTTAACTTCTCCCTTTCCCCTTCCTTGAGTTTATAGACTGATTTTTTGTGGTGTACTTTGGGTCGTGCCTATATGACGGTGACTCTTAAATAGCAGAAATGGGTGTAGTAGAGCAATTTCTTTTTATACGGATAAAAAAGTAAAACAATTTCAATTTCATAAGCCCTTTCCTCCAAGTACTGCCTAAAAATGAATGATATGAAAAGGAAAGCAAATGCATTAAAGGAAGACACAATGTCTTCGAACTGTTCATCGGTCATGGGAGCTTGAAATGTACGCAGTTGTGTTGGTAGAGGAGTGAATATCAGACCACAAGAAACATCAAATAGAAACAATCATGAACGGATATATTTTTTCCAGGCACTCGTCCTACGGCCCACTGAGCTGGTCGCAGACTCGTGCAGACTCGGAGAAATGTTTACCATTGCACTTCGGCCTTTGAGAAACGGTGGTCATCTGTCAAACGAATGCCGAGTAACATCAAATTGGGTCCTGCTGGAATAATACTTAGAATCTCGCCTCCCTCTCCCTGACCCCCTTTCCCTGATCATCCTTGAAGGGGGTGCTCCATTAGACCGCGTCGGCATGTCCCACCCCCGGGGTTGCAGGAGGGTTGGGAGGGGTCAAGAGGAGGTGAACATAGCGAGGGCAACCGAAAATCCTGAGGCGGAAATTGTTTGCGGAGGGGGGATAGGATGGGATGTGGGGTGATACGGGGTGGTTTGGGTTGGTCGAGAGGGTGCTTTGTTGGGAGTGAAAGGCGGGGAGGGGGAAAGGGAATGGTATGGGGTGGTTTTGTGAGCAAGGGCGGGAGGGCAAAAACGAAAAGCACCGAAAGACAGGGAGCGTTCGAAATAACTTTTCTTTATAAGATTTTCACGCGTATCTATTGATCCTTATCTTCCTCCCCAAAGAACTTCCTCCTTGAATCGGCGCGCCTCCCAACCTCGCCGACACCACCACTCCAGGAGACGTCCCCGTGGGGCCTATTTCGCCATCACGCCTCGCTCCCCGCATACCCCGATGCTTCAGCCGTCTGAAATCGCTATCCTTTCCGAGCGAATTTCCGTTTGGGAAAGAGGTTTAAGGGCGAGGTCAGAAGGGCCACTGCCGCGTTCGCGTTAATTGTGTCGGGAAATTCACCGGGGAGATGTGTGGTGGTGGGGAAGAGGAGGAGGGGATGTCGCAGGAGGGGAAATATGAGGGGAGGGTGAGCAGGGAATGGCGAAATGCAACGCTCAAAACAGTTTACGCAAAGCAATGTTAGCGTTGTATTACGCTATCCTCTGCCCTTACATGCCCCCTTCCTCCGTTCCTGCCACATCCTCACTCCCACCGCTTCCTCCCCTCCCGTTCCTCCTCGTTTGAAATATATTTAAGAGGGCACTGGACCACAGTTTGCACCTAGCTCATAAAAAATGGTCGAGTAATAAATCAATGTGTAGTAAAAAGACATCATTTGGTCAAATTAAAAACAATACGTTGAGTTTCCTAACCTGACTGACTGAGAATTTTAATAACTAACAATTGATGTTATAAATGCAATAAAATCCTTCATAAATCAATAATTATTTCAAGCAATACGCACAATATTTCGTGACACAACACTATGATATAGAAAAAAACCTATAATGCTGATGGTTTCCTTAGAACTGAAAGAAGGTTGCACATCCGGCGTCGCAATATTATTTGGCATCCTGAACTTAATACTGGCCCGTGGCATAGCACCTACTACACAAGTACTGCATATGGTGTCGGAGCATAGTGAAAAGTTCAGGTTACCATGCAAATGAATATAAGGAATTTTTCCCCCCCTCTGAATTACTGATCAAAGGCGGAGGGGATTATCTCACAGTTTTCAAAATACCCAAAAATGTCACCTCCACAATAACAACGTCATAAACGACCCCAATGTCTTTTGGCACATGGCCTGCATCATGTAGTCTTGCGGGGTTGAATAGAACATTGTAAATGCAAATAAATTTCGTTTCCGTTCATTCATACATAAATTCGTTTAGCAAAAATGCTTAATTATTCCCCGGGATGGATTTCATTGGAAGCAGCCCCGATTCTACGATACAAACAAGCCCGTAGGTTTTGGAAACACGGCCGGACGTGACAAGAGTCCGCGGGCGGGTCCTCGAGAAGGGGAGCGGTAACGAGCGGTAGCGGCGATAATAAGCGGAATGAGAGTCGGGAGAGGGCGGAGAGGGGGTGGGGGAAGGAGATAGAGGGGGGGAGGATTAGCTTAAGAGAGGACGAGAGTTCCGCCCGAGCATCCAATTACCTCGGCCCCGACTTGATGATTACGGAAATGACGTCATGGATTCCACCCCATCTCGCATGGTCCGAGTCCCCGCTCCCGACGGGCGGGAGTCCCCCTTTCCCCCTCGCGCGCCCCCCCCCTCCCCCGGCCAAAGGGTAGCTAGGAGGGGATCGAAGGGCACGGAGAGAGAGGCCTCCTCGGCCGGGATTAGCCGGAGAGTGTGAGTCAAAGTCCCAAGCGAAAGATTCCCTCTGAGGAAACATCTCGGGGCGGTGCTAAGCACAGCGCCACGTTGCTGCAGAGACTTGCTGGCATGACCCTCGGAGTCGGAGATGTTTTCTCGCATGGTTCCAACGATCCCAAAGGATTAGAATACGGGAAAGTCATCGCATGACCACCGAGGTTTATTTCCGATTTGACCGATTTAAAACACTTGTAAGCACATGACACGTGGAGTGTGAACCTCAAAATGTTGAAAATTCTGTTGATGCAACCAACATTTACAGTTATAAAAGTTATAAACTGCGGGGAGAACAACAGTTCGTCTTTATTTAATGACCCCAATCAAATATATAAATATTGCATAGCATTTAATTTTGCAAGTTGCTCCTGTTGAATTTGATGATTATAATGTTAACCTAATCGGAATGGGGAATGAAGTTGGTCTAATGAAGTCTTTTAGCCACATTTTGTCCTCAAAATTATATCAAATCAGTTTTGAAAATATCTTTTTATTATTTTTCCTAAGTTTTGTAGTAACTCTAAAGGAATGTTATCTCTTGAAACTTCCTTGTTGAACTTACACTCCTTCAGCACCTTTCCTATCACGTCACCTAGTATTCCTGAACCAAACCTTTATCCTAAGTAAATTTATCTTTCTATGCAGTATTTCAAAAGTGATAACAAACATTCGCCTTAACCGAATCCCTCGAATCTCGGCCGAGCGCTTTAGCCATTTAAGCTACCTAGTCGTTCTTTTACACAGAAACATTTTGGGGGATTTTAAAGGAACAAGATGTTGTGACGAAATAACATACATCCAATGTCACATATATTTATAATCGTACGCGTCGCGCCACATCCAACCAACAATAAAGCCAACTTTAAAAAGCAATTTACAAAGTTAAACACAAAGGGTGTTTTACCGTCGTCCAATTAAAGGAAACTGAGAGAGGTGCCTCCAAAATATTTTTTTTAATTGTTTAAAGTGCATTTTGAGTTGTAGTTAGTGGTTCACTTTGAAGTTGTTTTATTTTAATTCGCACAAGTTTAAGTTTGACATTTTAATTCGCATAAGTGGATGACTTTGCTAAAAGTGTGTCGCGGCATCTGTCGCAGTATTTTTGAATTTTCCAGCAATTTTTAAAATCCAGGCCTAATGTAGAAACAGGATTGTTATTATGTAATGATCATAGCTTTGTTTAACCATTCCTCAAACCTTTCCGATTCTATTCGAAGAATATCTCTATTATTTCGCATTTTCCTTCGTACAGTTTTTCCCTGGCTATATACTGAAAATTTTATCACACTATAAAATATAGTTCTTACTGATGATGTCAACGGATCGCTTCTACAGAGTAATACTGGAAACTACATCGTTAAGATACGCAAGCTGCTCACTCTCTCTGAAATTTCTACACACACTCGAATTAGTCTTCCCATCACATTTCCCTGGCCTTAGTTGTTTCCCTCATAAATAATTAATGACTCAACTCTCACTTTACTCTTCTCTCCATTTCCATATCCGTCCCTTAATTTTCCTCTTTCATCCATTTTCTTACTCTCATACTCACTGGCCATCGACTCCTTAGTTCTCTTGGTGCCTGCTAATTGGAAAATCTGCTGAAGCATTCAGCCTGTTCTAAAGAGCTAATTGCCATCTGTTTACGGTCCCTATTCCTTTATTATATTTTATTTCACCTTGGAATTCAATCCTTTGCTCTCCCATTACAGCTTAAAAAATTACCACTCTACGCTCCGTTAAACCTTCGGAACATTTGAAACTTTAACATGAAATTCTTAACAAAAATTGTGGCATGCATCTGCTTCTGGAAGTGGTGAAAATTGAAGAATTTCTTACAAGATCTGTTTATACGTAACACAACTTCCGGCTATCTCTTTCGTCTGGCATTTTCCGTGAGCACATCCCCCTTTGATGGTGTTTCAGCCAACTATGAAGAAACGCCTTTCTCCCTCATGATCCGAATCCGCCCTCTCCTCTCTCCGCCTGTGGTTCTGCATGCTTCCTTCGAAATCCCTCCTCTAATCCAAGACTACGCCCAACCCCCACCTCTCTATTACGTGTTTCTGTGTCCCTGAAAGATCACAGAATTTGTCAAAGGTAGAACTCCCCTGGCTCACTCCCCTGGCACAGAACTCACCTTTGTAAATTGCTTTATAAAGTTGGCTTTCATTTTGTGGACTGCGACGCATCGCGCGTGACTGCGAATAATGCCTGTGGCATTGTATGTACGTTGTTTTGTCACAATATCTTGTTCCATTAAAAAAAAACAAAATTTCACAAAGCAAGAGGAGGATGCCTCGATAGTTTAACTGACTAAAGCACTCTAAAATTTTGTGCACTCTGAATTTGTTGCATCGTGATGCACATCAAGCGGATGACTCCGTTAAAAGTTACCGTCGCGGCATCTCCCGCATTTTTTTTTGGAATTTAATTTTTTACTTGATCGTGCGTAAAATCTACTTTTACCCCCCGTGGCCAATTACCAACAGGAAAACCTGGATTATCGCTGCACTTTGACGAGTCTGGTTTTATTTCTACCCATAACATTCTATTGGCGATATTCCCATTCGGCACTCTTGTCCACACCACGCAGACTGTTTCCCCGGTTATAGTTACACAGCATCAGCAATTACCTCGTTTCTCCATATCGCTTCACTTAGGCCCACACATGTCATTAATTCCTTCTTCATTTTCCCCGTGATGTTTTGTAGCAACTTGTCGTTCACGTCGTCTGCCTATACCAAGACATCTTCCCATTTAGGGTTCTCTTCTCAATCTTCTTCCCACTGCTGCAGGCTCAGGTGCATTACGGCTTATGATACACATTCTTTTTTCCACTTATTTCGCTTTTTTATTCAACCTGAATTCTGTTCAGCTATACGATGTGTATTCAAAAATTAACGGGAATATTTTCATTTCGCGGGCTTGGAGAGTCCGATTGTCAATTTTTTTTATTACGTTGGTATACATGCCCCTGAAGTATGATAAAACTTTCAGCTGTTTCCATTGTGGACTTTAAGGTTAGACATGTTTTTATGAGTTCGGCGATTTTCGTTTGTTAAAAGAAATGGATCAAAGAATTTGTATCAAATTTTGCATGAAAAATTAAATAAAGTGTAACAAAGTGTGTGAAATGTTCACAAAGGTCTATGGTGAGCCTGCTATGAGTAAATCAAGAGTTTACGAGTGGTATAAGCGTTTCCAAGAAAGCATTGAAGACCTTGAAGATGACGAACGCCCTGGATGCTGCAGCACATCAACAATCGATGAAAACGTGGTTATGAACGATTGCCGAATCACAATTAGAGAGGTCGCTGCTGATGTTGGCATATCGATTGGATCATGTCATGACATTTTTTAGGTATGAAACGCGTGGCAGCAAAATTCGTTCCAAAATTGTTGAATTTTGAACAAAAACAGCGGCGAATGGAAGTTGTTCAAGAGTCACTACATGAAGTAAACGACGATGCAGAATTACTGAAACGTGTTATAACAGGAGACTTTCGTGGCTTAAGGAGATGACGTTGAAACTAAGGCTCAATCATCCAGTGAAGGCATTCTGGCTCGCCAAGACCGAAAAAGGCTTGACAAGTGCGGTCGAACATGAAGGTTATGCTCACTGTGTTCTTCGATTTGAATGGCATAGTGCATCATGAATTCCTGGAGCCAGGTCAAACGGTCAATAAGAGGTACTACCTACCCGTTCAACGCCGTTTCCGTGAAGCAATCCGAAAAAAACGCCCGGATCTGTGGAAAAACAATTAATGGCTTTTGCACCACGATAATGCATCAGCTCACACTTCATTGCTTGTTCGTGAATTTTTGGCCAAAAACAATACTGTTACTGATAAGAGCACGCTGTTTAATTCGCGCTGAAATAGAGCACCTCTCCATACTTCCGCTTCTCAAAATACGCTGACTTAATCTAACGACCTAAAACCTGCGCATGCGTGTTAAGGGGAAATGCAACTTCCACGGTCCACCGGGAGTGCTCCTGAAGGTCATTTTGTTTGTGATCCACTGGCATTTGTGCCTTATTTTTCAGCCTACCCTCGTTTTTATGTAGATTATTTGACATTCACTGTATTCGTAATTATTAATACTGCCGTTTCTTCATTTTTTTAATAATTGGCTCGGCTGAAGTCACGACAGTTTTAATTAAAAGCGCAGAATTATACGTGGGGCTGAATCGTGTGGTGACGTACGACCTAGGGCATTTTACTTGCTAACATTACTTTAAAATTATCCTGGTGTAAACTGGAGTATTTTCCGGGCTCAAAATGTGGTAAGAAAAGATTGACTGTTGCAATAAAAGATGAGCTTTGGACAATAGCGCTGTAGGAGATAAAGGACAAGTTCATTTGATAGAGAATAACGGAGAATTAGGCCAAAAAAAGCTCCATATGAAGGGCTAGTGAAAAAACCTCATTGATTAACCCTTTGAAAAAACACAGCACGGATGCGTGAGTTAAGATTAAAAAAAGACAAATCTTTGGGTTTCGAGGTTGTTTACTTAGTTGATGGGACTACTGCAGATGATTGTCGAATTGACCGCTGGCAATGGTGAAATTATATTTGTGTTGTAAAAACCAAAACTAAATATTTGGCTGTTTGCTGAGTGAAACTAATCTTTGTCTGGAGGAAAGCATGCAAAGGGGCTATTCGAGAGTTGCGTGGCGTAGGAAGGAGCCAATCAGAGAGAGAGAGAGTGAATGGGTGGGGGGTCGCTAGGGGTGGCGCCGCCACGGCGGAGTGGGTCCAAACCCTGCCGGACCACCCCGTGAGCACCGACCCCACTGCCATTCAAAGACTAGTACCCTTCCGTTTTTAAGCGCGTCCTCAGATTGTGCGCGCTGCATCTAGAAACACACTTATGCTAAAAACCCTCTCTACTCATTCTGTGAACATCCCCTATGGGAAGCAATGGAAAGAGGAACACATATGAGAAGATTCGTCGAGGGGACGCCGTCGTCAACGCAAGATCATCATCGTAGAGTTATCTGAGGCTTCACATGCTCGCCATTCATTCGTATGGACCATCAAATAAACAATGCATTCCAGGAATAATCATGTAATTCTCCACAACTAACCAGGACCAAGCACGATGATAGGAAAAAATAATTAAAGGTCAACATGAAGTGTGGAGGTTTTAAAGATAATCGACATTTTTAACTATGTTATATGAACAAAGCCAAGACCTAGCTATTTCAGAGAGTGAAATATAACGCAAATGTTAATAGCAAAGTTCAAAATCATTAATATCAACATGCTCCAGGCACACGTTATAACCTACATGCATGAATAATAATTATGAAATTAGGAAAAAATACAGTTTTTTTCTTAATTACGGGTGGTGCTCTAATACCCCCCGCCACACGCCCTTACGGCGGCTTGCCGGGTATTAAGTAGATGTAGATAAAGATAAGGGAGGTATATTCCAATACAGATGGATACAAATAATCATTCTTTCCTCGTACAATGAGGAATCATAATGGTAAGAAATCAAATACACTGTAGAAATATTAACGACATTCGATTTACAAGCCTGGACAAGATTAAACGCTGCGTAGGAATAAGTTACATGTGTGTTTGTTAGTTGAGAGTAAAGTTATCTGCATATGTGCGAGCTATAAACGTTTGTGCATGAATAGATGTTTTGTGTGCAGGTTGGCGTGAATATGTGGGTTTTGCATCGGATTTTATTCTTAATTACGGGTAGTGACGTAACACCCCCCGCCACACGCCCTTACAGCGGAGTACTATGTACGCGTAGATGTTTATGAAATCATAAATGGAGAAGAATTTTAGCTTTGGCTCAAACAAAGTGAGTTAGGAATAATTCTGAAGCCCATCTCTTAAAAGGAGCGGCGTCAAAAGTACTGGCGCACTAAACATACCCCCTCGACACTTTTGATTGTAAAGTGAGTAGCACAATGATATTATGGAAAGGAATTGAAAATTATTTCTCAAATATCAAAATTTATATTTCTCCCTGTTCCGAATAAATGCGTACATCTTTAATCAACAATGAAATTCACTCCTGACCCTTCCTTACTCTCGATGATGTCACTTTAACCTCACTGGAGTTGGAGTGCGAGCGTTCCAGCACCAATCCGGGCGCTGAAACACGTGTCGCAAATGTAAGAAAATCTCTCTCCGACCGCATTTGGACAGAGTAACACATAATTCCCCTCCGTCCTTTTGCAACTCCCGGTACTTTTGCCTCAGCGTGGCGTTTGCCCTTCAGTCGCCCTCCCAAGGGATGGACCACCGCCCACGCCTCCGCGCTTCCCAATATTTTCCTACCCCGTGTTAGGAGTGTGATAGCTTCATTTTTGTTTTTGTTCCAGCAATGGAGCCGTTTACTACAGCAAGCGAGGAGGGTATAAATTAGAAAAAACCCCCGCGAGGTGACGTGGCGTGGCGCCGGTCACGGGGGATGAGGGGGTGGGACGAGTGTGGCCCCCCACGCTCCTCTCTTCCCCCCTCTCTCATTTGCTCGCTATCTTTCTGGGAGAAGGCCGGGGGGCGGGGGCGTAGCGGTGTGACGTTACGTCGACGCACTGCATCCGTCGGGGGCGCTTTTACCGACGACATAACCACCCCGCCCCCGAATGGCGGTCACGTGACACCAAGCACCTTAGCGTGACTTGAAAAACGACATCCTTGTCAGGAAATGACCCCATAATTTTGTGAAGCATCATGCGCTAATGGCAAAGAGCAATTTCTATTGGTACATCACACAAAGCGATCTTAAAATCTAATTAAAGACAACACGATGCACAAATTGTTAACAGGAGGGCAATAAAGCTATTGCACGAGCAAATAAAATACTTTCATGATGAAATCCTTGTCTGTAAAGCATAAAAAAAATATTACTTACGTTTATGCTATCAAATCTACCTTTTATAAATAATAAAACGCTCACTTCTACGTAATTAGTAGTAACTGAATGACGTTCATATAATAAAATTCAACCACAGTCCCACTGTTCACTAATGTGCCTTTAGATGAAATAGAGAAAGTATCAAAAAGTTATCTATGTGACAGACTGAAGTATTATGGGATAACAGTACGATAGTTGGCCAAATTTATTCTCAGAGGAAAAGAATGTTTTTTCCAAAATTATCATTCATGCAGGCTAAAAGTTGCCTGGGTTGAAGATTAATACAAGCTAAAAGTTCTGCGCAGACAACCCACGCGTATTTGATGGGTAAAATCCTTGCAAAAACTTAGCAAAACCTTATTGGGCCTAAAAAAATGATGAACAAAAGTCTAGGCCCAGATTTTACTATGAAAATCTAAAGTCAGATTTTACTAAAGAAAGGAAGATTTTACGAAGAAAGAGGGGTTAGGCATGTTAGGGCTCGGAATCCATTACCATCCGTGTTTTTAAACCCATACGTGAAGAAATTTATAGAAGCGGTCTTGGCAGAGGTGCAGATGGGGATGAAAGTCGGGTGTGAAATTATAAAAACAGCTAGGTTTCCGAATGAGTAATCTGTAGTTAGCCAGGAAAACCAAGGGCCTTTAACCACATCTGAGAATATTAGAAAATTGGTGTGCTAGGTAGATAACTATCAATGTAAGAAAACAAAGGAAAAATATGTCAAAGCTTAACATGGGAGAGCAACAGCTAGAAGATGGAATGATAGGTTACCTATCTTGGCAGACACCTAGGACGGGTGGTCAAAACAGTAGGGCCTGCAAGAAGAAGATTTTTTTTCAACAAAGAAGCTTAGACAAGGTGGTTGAGCAAGAGTTGAACGCATTGACGTGGAGTAGTTGTAACATGAAGTTGTTCTTCGACTTGTGTGCTTTTGTACAGTTTAAAAACATTGAAGGAAGAAGAAAGGCGGGGATTGGAGAATTTTGAGATTGGATGAGGAGAAGGATGTGAAAGGTGATGTGGGAGGAGAGGAAAGCAAAGCAGGCAAAGGCCTTGGATGTGGATGATGATGAAAAGAGATAGCTTTTGAGAGACTTCAAAGGAGGCAGGATACATCGATGCAGAGCATATTGATTGGCAGCGGGAAGTTGAAGACTGTGATAGAGGGGATGATGACAAGCAGACGAGGATGGGGCAGGAATAGGCTAGGGCTGTTAGATGGAATGAAGGGAGGAAGTATGGTGAATTAAAGAAGGGTTTATTCTGGTGTGGGGCTATTGGTTATTACTGCCTAAACTCGCCTACATCTGTAGACGTGTTCATCAAAACATACCTTAAACCACCTTAGACCTACCTGCCTTTGACCACCAAATAATAATAACAATAATAAAATTTCAACCTTTTTAGCATTGTCTATTTTTAACTACTATTTAACAGCAAACGACTAAAATGGATTTTACATAGGCAGTAGTACTATTAATTTTAATGGTTGACTTAGAAACATAAGCTTGGAAGTGGGACTAACTATTGGAGGTAAATATTGAAAAATATTTTATCTTGCTTTCATTTGACGAGGACAATTGAAAGAACGTCTATCAATATGATATATATATATATTCTGAGTGAAGGAATGAAATGAAAAGGGGATTCTGGGAACCCAATGTAGATATTTTCAATCGGGATCAAAGTTGATCAATATATTGATCAACTTTGGAGGCACTAATAATTTAAATTGGGAATAATGCAAGGCAATGTTATATTTCTTTTCTTTTGATTCAAAATTATGATCGCAGAGTAGAAATGGTTCTGGATATTTTAAACAATGTGCCATTATTGATCTGGAATGAAATGAGTTTTGATCAATTATGTAATGGCTTGGGGACATGCTGTTGCTCTAAGTAAGTCATTAGGGATTTACGATCAATTACGGTCCTGTTTGGTGACCAAACTTGAGGCAAGAATCTCGAGATATGCGAAAACATGCACAAATATTACCAAGGTTTTTTATTTGACTCTGAGTTAGCCTTAGTTTTAAGACAAAGGTAGCGTGGATGTAATCATCGCGATTAACTCCACGACATATAGTCTAAGATAAATACACTTACATACATATACGAGAATAATGTTTGCACGGAAGGGATAAGTCTAGCCCGCGCGGCATTCTTTAAGAAAACTGTGCCGTAAGGTTAAGTCAAAATCGACAACCCAACCTAAGCAATTTGAAGAGTAAAATTGTCTCTCACTGGAGAAAATTATTGAAAACACAAGTAACAAGCATCATGTGCAGTAATTTGAACGAAATCCCCGAAAATATAATGACATAGATTAGCAATGATCATTAATTTCTAATGGCTGGCGGTTTAACGCCTCTCCCTAATACCGGCTAGCAACATAAGTCGTATAACACTATGCAATTCGGTGATGATAAACAAGTAACATGTTCCCGTAAGGGTGCGACGATGAGAACTCTCCTTCACTGACTCTGGATCTAGCTTCGAATCTTAATCCCAACAGAGAAGTTCTCTCGCTGCGGCACGCGCGATGCAGAGAGAGGAGCCGTTGCATTCCACTTTGGTGCAAGAGTAGAGAGAAATGCGAATGAAATATATTTAACCGGCAGGGATCGGCGACCGTAAAATAAGCTTTGCAGATTACATTATACTATGGATACATGATATAGCTCCACCTGAACGAAAGATGAGTTAACACGTTTCTCAGGGCTGCTGATACAGCATAACTATTCTTCACAACTATTGTGCCACAGTATTCGAATAATGATTGACTCCCCAGCACTCTATGTACTATTGCATCTGCGCATCAAAAGTTATGATGCAGTCCATATAATTTTCACAGAAAATATTTCTTAATTACACAGAGTCACAAACAGAAAATATTGATGAAGAATCAGAGATACTGTGACACTTACGTAGTCTGTACAATAACTATATGAACTGGTGAAATGTGGCGGCCGTGACGCGAATTATTACACCACCCGCTGGCGATGCTAGTTGCGTGAGACCCAATGAACCGTGTATGTCTGGCGGATCGTCGAGCTGGGCGTATGGTGCCAGTTATGCCAGTTTCTGTTGGAAATTTTCTTACTGTTTGTCGGCAATGGAAATTGACGAAATCACGGAGTAACGATTCAAGATCAACGTTTTGGTGGAGTGCGATAAAACTTATCAAGAAATTCCTGAAATGTTGACTGCCGTTTACGGTGATAATACTCTGAAGAAAACATCCGTTTTCAAGTGAATTAAGCATTTTAAATATGGCCGACAAGGCGCCAGGGATGATGCAAGGCCGGGACGACCTTCAACCATCTGTGTTGACGACAACATTCACCGTGTGCGGTCCCTTGTCCTTACCGATCGTCGAAAAACTGTCCGAATGACAGCTGATGAACAGAATTTAGGAAAATCAACAGTGCACGCTATTTTAACTGGGCATGATGGATGGATCCTTTACCATGATAATGCACCTGCACATTTAGCATTCATTGTTCTCCATTTTCCTAAAAGTTTTCCATGGAAAAAAAATTCAATCACTATCCTTGATCATCCTCCTTATTCGCCAGATCCCGCCTCCTGCGACTTTGTTCCTATTCTAAAAAAGCAAAAATATGATAAGAGGGGACATCACTGGGAAGATGTGGGTACAATAAAGCAAGAAACGATGAGAAAATTAAAAAGCCTTATGGCCGAGGACATCCAAGGATGCTTTAAACAGTGGAAAAGAAGATAGAATAAGTGTATGGCAACGAATGGAGAGCACTTTGAAGAAGGGGACAAAATCGATGTAGACTAAATTTTGCAAAATTAAGTTTTGATGGGCTCAGTTCGCCAACGTACGTTCGTTAGTACCATCATAGTTATCAACCCCAAGTGGGTAAGATTGCTAGTTGGTACACGTGTTGGGTACCATACGTAACAATTGGGCGTAAAGAAACAAGTGAAATGGCCTCCACTGTGGCCTCACAGTAATTTTTTCTTTGCTCCCCTGGTCGAAGGCCGAATGTCGAAGAAAGGATGGAGTATTCACGCACTTCTTCACGCTGAAATCCCATGGATTGCGAATTGTCTCAATATACTACATCTCCGATTTCCGATTCTTGAGCTAGTAAAGTGAACAAAGAGCCTATAAGGTGACAAAATCGAGATGTAAATCTTTCTGCTACTCGGTTGATTTGTAGATAAGTTATCCAGTTTTAAAATGGACTTAAGCTGAAAAGATATTTCTGTAATTTGCATCCTGTGCCTACTCAACAATCGACTTTAAGCGAGTGAAGATGTTCCCAGAGGCGATGGAGGGGACGGTAGGAGAGCGGCCTGAGAGAAGAGGATAATGGTGGCGCTCTGTTGTAGGCAGAGAGAGGGGGAGAGATGGGGTGAATCCTACGTACTAAGGTGATCATCTCACGGCCGAGAAGATGACTGCGCACTCGGAAAAATGCTTTCTTAAAACAAAATCTTATTATCCACAAGTTTGGGTTAGGGGAGAGGCACACGTGAAGTCACGGCAGTATTAGGGTCACTCTAATAGAGAAGAACAAAGAATATACACCAGGACGAACGTGTCTGTTCGGTATATTTTGAGAAGTCATTTGAGAGAATGAATTAAGTATTTTAATGGATATATTGCAATAAATAGGAATAGATTGGAGGGATAGAAGGCTACTCCGGAACCTGTCCATGTCTCAGACTGCTCAGGTGCGAGTGGGGAACGGAGAGTCCGGATGGGCAGTGTCAGGAAGAGGTGTAAGGCAGGATTGCCCATTTTCAGCGGTGCTGTTCAACGCATATGTGGTGGAAATGATTAGAGGCATTATGGGAAGAACTGGAGGTAGGAATGAAAGTCGGAGGGGAATTCGTAAAATCGGTTAGGTTTTCTGATGACCAAGCATTAGTTGCTCAGTCAGCCAAGGGGTTGCAAGCATTGCTGAGTGAATTGGAGGTTCAGTGCGATAGATATGGGATGAGATGAAATTCAATAATTGATAACAGAAAACTGCACAGGAGAAGCATTTTTGGCGCGGTGGGTTTTGATATTGTTCAAACCCGAACAAAAAGACGTTCGCCTGTAAGTCGGTTTGCTAATGAAATTAATATTGCGGGGGAATGAGGATTCTGTTTTAAAAAATAACATTGCTGATAAAATTGGCTGCATCACTTTATTCCTGAGAGCAAACAGCAAAGGTCTGCGTGATAACCTCGGCATCACCGGCCATGTAATAATCCAAACTGATGATTGATGGTGTGAAAGTGATCATTTTCCGACTCCGGTGGCGGCGGGGTAACGTTCTGCCGTTCCAAGGGTCGCAGGTTCGATTCCTGCCCGGGTGGGTTTTTCTCCACGTAGGATACTCGTGTTTGTGTACTCGTATGTGACCATTTTAATCTGGTATGATTGATTGAGTCCGATTAAAAGGCCAAAATGCGCTATTTTCGCACTAATGCTAAATTAATTAATAAATATCACTTTTCATTGTTTGGTGAATGTCGATTAGCATATCGTACAAGCACCCAATTATAGATGAAGCGTTCAAAAGTGATAAACGGAAAAATATTTAAGGCCATATCTATCGCAGGAGACCATATTCCAAATCAGTAGGTTGGATGCTGCGCCACAATTAATTCACATTCATCAGTCGACCACGCATTTTGTTCTTTCTGGATATCTCGTGGAAATCTCGTGCTCTTTATCCTTCACGTAGGTACTTGGTACATTGATCATTTTTCCTCTTCCCATAAATGAACTAACTCATATGTGGCTACTTGCAAATATTGCTAATGACGCAATACTGAAGTTAAATAAATTAAACGCGTACTACATCAGACATCAAGGCAAATGTGTGATACAAAATCAACCTTACGCGCAATGAATGATGTGTTATTCATTACGGCATTTTGAATATCCCTCCTGTTTTGAATTCACCTAGGGGAGTAGCATGTACTATTAGTCCGTGAAAGATAAATTACCCACGCTAATATAACTAAAAAGCATTAGTATGGCATTAAATACATTTTTTGACACATTTTACAATAAATTATAGATTAGTTATAGACTTCACTTTGCAGTAGTTCAGAATAATCATATTCATAAGAGCAAAGAAAGCCAACCGAAGAAAGAAATTGCAATACACTCCATCCGGAAGGAATTCAAACAGTAAGTTCTCAAAACGGGAAAATGTGAGAAATTAGGCATTTCGAATGAGGTCTCTCTCCAAAGATCCACTGTCTCATTGAGATTGAATCATTACATCACGTGAAAGAGATAGAAGTAAATTTGAGCAACAGATGTACGGCGCCAATAAAATGAAACTGCTTTGCATTCATCATCTGCGCGAAGGAGCAATTTCGGGAGAGAAATTTTTAGCAAAGTAGGCGGGGGAGGGATGGGGCTAATCAATCACCAATTAGTAGAAGACCCGCGAAGATTGAGAGAGAGGAGTGGAGCTGCTTTTTGGGGAATTGGATTCCGAATGCCCAAAGCAGTCACATTTCCTGCGTGCTGTGCCCCCTCCCCCGTCGCCGTCGTGCATTTCGCAGCGACCCCCGAGGGATCGCGGGGGGAGGCGGGGGAGCGGGTGGGTATCCAATTTGGAGGGAGACATAGGATATATCTCCATTTGGATTTGTACAACATAAAAGGAACCAGACACGGCGTTCCTTCATTATTCTATGTAAGCTTTTGGAGGAATTTCAGTAAAGAACTTTTACCAAAAATTAGCCCGCAGGAATATTTGTTTTTCCAATAAACATATCACACTCAATTTTAACATAAAGATTTTGAGCATATATGTTTTAATGTTATGGAGAAAACCATTTTTATTAGTTAACTTTTTCAACGGTAAAAATGTCTCGGTAGACCAGTTAAGTAATTCCAGCTGTTGCAGCGAGAAACAATAGAGGGAGGAGAGACGGGAGTGCAGGAGGCGGTCTAGCGCCTCCGGTGACCGCGGGTCTCCAGGGGGAGACCAATGAGTAGCGCGAGTATCGCAGTTCGCTTTCTGCGCACGAGAAACCAAACATAATGAGCCAATCATTTGCCATCCTCGATACCTCCAACACAAAGGCGAGTTGATTATTTCTGCTCGTTGAATTACGAGGGCAGACTGAAAAGTAATGCACGCATGCTTGTAGAGGCCGAACAAAAACAAATAGCAAGATCGGGTAAAAGGTATATTAAAGTAAAATTCTTAAGTTTAGAAATCATATATTTCTTTGACAACATAATCACCGTTAAGTCTAACACATTTCTCCCAACGTGTGACAAGTTTGTTGATTCCGTCACTGAAAACCTCTTCCGACTTTTCTCGAATCCAGGACTTGACAGCTGCCTTCATCTCATCGTCCGAGGTGTAATGTTTATCCTTCAGGTGTCTTTTGAGTTAAGAAAAAAAATAAAAATCTCAAGGCGAAATTTTGGGGGGATAAGGAGTGTGTGGGATCGGTTCAAATGTTAGGTTTCGCAGAGTCTCTACAATGGCGCGCGACGCATGGACGATCGTTGCATGTTGAAGATTATTGGCGCCAGGCTAACTTTAACACGACAAACTCGACGTCGGAGGTGTTTTAGAGCCTATATATACTGAGAAGAATTTGCCATTGCCCATCGCTCCAGAAAATCGGTCCAATAAACTTGGTGAGCATCCCAAAACACAGTCAAAAGAAGTTTCATCAACACTTAAGGCTTTTTCAGGCTCACAACCACAAAATTTTACTACCAATCAATTTACAGTAGACCTATCAACAGCATCGTCATCATAAATGACCATGAATTTTAGTAGGAGTTACTTTTTCAGCAGTTAAAAATTCGATAACAGCACGCTGTTTAACTCCGGTTGGCATAGCAATAGAACACGTCTCCATACTTCCGCTACTCAAAATACACTGGATGAATGTAACGACCTCAAACGTTCGCATGTTTATTAATTAAAATTGGCAATTTTCCACAAAATCTTTTGTGGAAAATTGTCAATTTTAATTAATCATGATATTCCACCATATCACCCCTGAAACGTCTCTTTTTACTACGCACGCTTATTGAGCGGGAATGTTACTTCCACATGCCACCAGGAGTGCTTCTGGAGGTCATTTTGTTTGTGGTCTACAAACATGTGTGTATTATGTTTCAGCCTACCATCGCATTGCCTTGCATTGGAGTTATCGAATGAATATCTTCTAAAGGATTCACGTACTTAAGTAGCCTTGACCTAATCGTGTAAACTTAGTCACCTGCCTCCTCACACCTGGTATGTCTATCACCTGCATGAAAACAACTCTCGATTAAGCGCAGAGCCTGACATGTTAGCCACCCGACAAACCTCCCGGCCTGACTTCCCAGCGCATTGCTAGCCACACCCCATCACCACCTGAACCTGTATGTCGACTCACCGAACCCGCCAAAATGAGCAGGTGGGAATGCAATTGATTATTCGCCGGCTCTGACTTCAAATCGCGATTATTGAGCCCGAGATTATCTTATGATGTGGACTTAAGCTACTACTAATGGCCACCTTCAAGAATTCGGAAACAGTCAACATTCTCTAAGCACTCAAAATTAAAGCTACACGTGGAACGGAATTCAGCCAAGAGTAAAGCACTAATTGAAAGGGAAAGGGGTTAGGTGCATGCGCGCGTGTCGCGCACCTCCTTCCTCCTCTTCTGGGCGCACCATTTCCCGGGTCCAAAGGCCGCTCCCAGCTGCACAACTTTGCGAGTCGCACGATGAGGCACACTGATTAATCCCATTTAGAATCACACGGCTCCTTTAATAAAAGGCGCTGCCCCCCCTTAATGCCTCTTTCTGGCTAGTTTAACGGATTTCGGAGAGCCATCGGATTCCTGGTGGCCAACACCAGTTTCACCCCCGACCCTCTGCCCCGAGGGGGCACCCTGCTTTGATTTAAGGTTTACTGAGGATGAAGCATACTGAAGTTACTCAGTATCAAATAGCAGTGATTTCAAACAACTCGTGCAACGCAATACCTCTCTTACAACACGAACCTTTGACGGGGGCTTCTCTAAATGGATGAAATCGTTCACCGTGGAATAAATATATACACACAAACATATACGTATATATATATATATAATGTAAATTCACTAAATAGGCAACACAAACACAGAAACTAAAACATATAAAAGAGGGATTCACTGGTTCTCGAATTTTCGGTGGTGCAACCACCTTTCTCAAGAGGAATTAGGAACAGAACTGAGGCAGAGGAGGGCCCGAAAGCAGTGGTAGGAAGGAGAAGGGGGAAAATGTCTTTTATGTGTTTTCCTATCCCCTTTCCTTATATGTCCATTTCTATGTGCGAAAATAATATTTGTACGTCGTAAGGCGGGATTTTCAAGTTTGAATATTATTATTAGGTAATCTACCGGTTAAGGTAGGTTTTTGGATGGACACAACTATCAAATAAACATTTTGTGACTCCCCACCTAGCAAACTAATCTACATCAGGTCCCTCTTCATCTCTGCGTACTTCTTTCCTCCCTTCATCCCGTCCAACATCCCTATCCTGTTCCTACCCTTACCTCGCTTGCCCAACATTCTCCCCTCTATTACCCTCTTCAACATTCCACTACCGCTCAATACGCCTTTCATCCATTTTTCTTGCCTCCATAGGATTTCTCTCAACAAACCCCTCTCCTCCCCCACCATTTCTAGTACTTCCTCATTTGTTTTCCTTTCAGTCCATTTCACCTTCTCCATTCTTCTCCACACCCACATTCCAAAAGCCTCCAATCTACGTCTATCCTCCTGCTTCAGCGACCACGTTTCCGCGCCGTACATAGCTACGCTCCATATCAGAGTTTTTACGAGTCTTGTCTTAACATCCCTACTCAACGTCCCCGTCATCAACTCCCTCCTCCTTGAGAAAGCCTCCTTGCCTAGCGCAATTCTTCTCCTTACGTCCCTACCACTTTGACCGTGTTGGTCCAAAACACTTCCGAGATATGTAAACTGTTCTACCTGCTCTATTCTTTCCCCGCCTATTTTAATATTTAGCTTAGCCTTTTTCTTTCTGGAAAATCGCATAACCTTTGTTTTATTAATATTGATTCTCATCCCATATTTATCGCACTGAACCTCCAATTCACTCAACAATGCTTGCAACCCCTTGGCTGACTGAGCAACTAATGCTTGGTCATCAGCAAACCTAACCGATTTTACGAATTCCCCTCCGACTTTCATTCCTACCTCCAGTTCTTCCCATGCCTCTTTAATCACCTCCTCTACATATACGTTGAACAGTACCGGTGACAATGGGCAACCCTGCCTTACACCTCTTCCTAACACTGCCCATCCGGACTCTCCGTTCCCCACTCGCACCTGAGCAGTCTGAGACATATACAGGTTGCGGATCAGTCTCCTGTCCCTCCAATCCATTCCTATTCTCTGCAATACACTCATTAATTTTTCCCAATTCACTCTATCAAACGCTTTTTCGAAATCTACAAAACAGGCAAAAACGTCCTGATTGTATTCTATATTCCTCTCGACTAGTGCTCTCATTACTGCAATGGCATCACGCGTACCTCTTCCTTTCCTGAACCCAAACTGATCATCCCCTAAGTAATCATTTGCCTTACTCTCTATCCTTTTGTTGATGATCCTGAGAATAACTTTAGCTGCGTGGGATATCAAACTTATTGTTCTGTAATCCTCACATGACGAAGCCTTTGCCTTTTTTGGAATAGGAACTAACACCGATCTCACAAAATCTTCGGGCCAGATTCCTTCCTCATAGATACTACGAATCAGTCCATATATGGCCTTCTTCCCACCTTTCCCTAACCATTTCAACATTTCTACAGGAATATTGTCCACCCCCACAGCCTTATTTGCTTTCATCTCCTTTAATGCCCTTTCTATTTCATCGTCGAGTATGCCTGGACCTAAGCTATCTTCTTCTACGTCATGTTCCTTTTCTATGTCTAACTTTGTCGGCCTAAGTTCTTTACCATACAGTGTTTCTATATATTCCTTCCATCTTTCTTGGATTTTTCCTGGTTCAACTATTATCTTACCCCATTTATCTTTAACTGTTAGCACAGATCTTGCCTTCTTACTTCCCGATAATAACTTAACCTTGCTGTATAGAGCACCAATTTCACCCTTCTTCTGTAAACTTTCCATATCCTCGCATTGCGTTTTCCACCATTCTTCTTTTGCCTTATTTGTGGCCCTTCTCAATTTATTGTTTAACTCTTTGTACTTCATTTTGCCTAACTCTGTGTTTACATTTTTCCATCTTCTTCTCTCATCCATCTTTGCAATCATCTCATCCGTTACCCATGGTTTCCTTATCCTTTTCCCATTAACGGTCCCTATAGTGTCTTTAGCGGCTTCCAATATCCCTTTCTTGATACATTCCCATTTTTCTTCGATAGCACTCAGTTCTTTACCGTCATCCATCATTTTTTCTACAGCCTCCTGATACTCCTTCCTCGTTAATTCATTTACTGCTTCTAAATTCCATTTTTTAACCCGCCGCCCTTGCCTTATCTTCTTGAAACGAACATTACATTTCATAACAACTAAATTGTGGTCAGAGTCCGCATCCGCTCCTGGGAAACTGTGCGAATTTATCACACTGTTCCTAAACCTGTGCCTAACCATAATATAATCTAACTGATACCTTTCTGAGTCACCTGGCATTTTCCATGTATACCTACGCCTTTTGTGGTGTCTAAACCATGTGTTAGTGATGACTAACCCCTGCCTCCTGCAGAATTCAATTGCTTTCTCCCCGCGTTCATTTCTCGTGCCTAACCCATAGTCCCCCACCTCACCCCCATCTCTTCCTTCGCCCACCGTCGCATTCCAATCCCCCATCACTATCAAATGTTTCCCTGCAGGAACACTCGCGACTATATCCTCTAACTCATCATACATCCTATCGACTTCTTCCTCCTTGTGGTTGCTCGGTGGCATGTATACCTGAATAATGACCAAGTTCGTCGGCTCTGCTTTAATCTCTACGAGTAAAATTCTATCTGTCGCTTGCTCTATGTTGACTACGCTTCTTCCTACCCCTTTATTTAAAATTACGGCAACCCCTCGTTGGCTCTCGTCCCCGCCGCTGTATATTACTCTATAATTGTCACTCCAGTAATCAGTTTGAATATAAATATACGTATATGCATGTATACACAAACATATACGATTATATATATATATATATATATATATATATATATATATATATATATATATATATATATATATATATATATATATAACTTTTGGACGGCACAATAGAACACAGAATAAAACAGATAACATGTAAAAGGACACTCACACTGTAGATGATTTAAGCTTTCGGCCTAATCCGAGGCCTTCTTCAGGTCAGACTGTGTCTGAGTCTTATTCAAAAGTTATTTTGCTCTCGTGAGTACTTCCGCATCATATATATATATATATATATATATATATATATATATATATAAGCATGGATAAACAAACATATACGATTATTTATATATATATTATTATTAGGTAATCTATCGTTTAAGGTAGGTATTTGGTTGGACACAACTATCAAATAAACATTTTGTGACTCCCCACCTAGCAAACTAATCTATATCAGGTCCCTCTTCATCTCTGTGTACTTCTTTCCTCCCTTCATCCCGTCCAACACCCCTATCCTGTTCCTGCCCTTACCTCGCTTGCCCAATATTCTCCTCTCTATTACCCTCTTCAACATTTCACTACCGCTCAATACGCCATTCATCCATTTTTCCTGCCTCCATAGGATTTCTCTCAACAAACCCCTCTCCTCACCCACCATTTCTAGTACTTCCTCATTTGTTTTCCTTTCGTAATTACCTGTTTCGTAGATTTCGGGTTTCAGAAAAAGCGTTTGATAGAGTGAAACGGGAAAAACTAACGAGTACAGAGCAGGAAATAGGAATAGATTGGAGGTATAGGAGGCTAATCCGCAAGCTATACATGTCTCAAACTGCTCAGGTGCGAGTGGGGAACGGAGAGTCCGGATGGGCAGTGTTAGGAAGAGGTGTAAGGCAGGGTTGTCAATTGTCGCCGGTGCTGTTCAACGTATATGTGGAGGAAATGATTAAAGAGGCTTGGGAAGAAGTGGAGGTAGGAATGAAAGTTGGAGGGGAATTCGTAAAATCAGTTAGGTTTGCTGATGACCAGGCATTATTTGCTCAGTCAGCCAAGGGGTTGCAAGCATTGCTGAGTTAATTAGAGGTTCAGTGCGATAAATATGGGATGAGAATCAATATTAATAAAACAAAGGTTATGCGATTTTCCAGAAAGTAAAAGGCTAAGCTAAATTTTAAAATAGTCGGGGAAAAAACAGAGCAGGTAGAACAGTTTACATATCTCGGAAGTGTTTTGGACCAACACGGTCAAAGTGGTAGGGACGTAAGGAGAAGAATTGCGCTAGGCAAGGAGGCTTTCTCAAGGAGGAGGGAGTTGATGACGGGGACGTTGTGTAGAGATTTTAGGACAAGACTCGTAAAAACTCTGATATGGAGCGTAGATATGTATGGTGCGGAAACGTGGTCACTGAAGCAGGTGGATAGACGTAGATTGGAGGCTTTTGAAATGTGGGTGTGGAGAAGAATGGAGAAGGTGAAATGGACCGAAAGGAAAACAAATGAGGAAGTACTAGAGATGGTGGGTGAGGAGAGGGGTTTGTTGAGAGAAATCCTATGGAGGCAGGAAAAATGGATGAAAGACGAATTGAGCGGCAATAGTGGGATGTTGGAGAATGTAATAGAGAGGAGAATGATGGGCAAGCGAGGAAAGGGCAAGGACAGGATAAGGATGGTGGACGGGATGAAGGGAGGAAGGAAGTACACAGAGATGAAGAGGGACCTGATGTAGTGTAGGTTTCTGGATTTGGTTTTGTTTGGAATGACAAAATATTTATTTGGTAGTTGTGTCCATCCATAAACGAATAACGAAAAGGGGGATATAGTAACGAGTAGTTTAGATGAAGCCAATATATTAAACTCATTCTTCTAGAGTGCTTTCAACATATGCTCACAGAATATGCCGGAGAACCTTCCGAAAACATTTCAAAAACCTACCTTAACCGGTAGATTACCTAATAATAATACATATGTATAAATATATACAAAATATTCAACACACATAAACATAAAGAAGGGACACTCACAGTATGTATATTATGAGTGTCCTTTCTTAATGTTTCTCTGTGTTTGTGTGTTGGTGCGTCGCCGGAGAGCGTCCATTTCAAGAAATGTAAATTAGAGTGAAATCTGCGGGGGGTTTATCGTAAACTAAATTCAACGGTATTGAAACGAGGAAGGGCTGCGATTCTCAATTGCGACTTACGCAAATGCGTCTAGCGAAGATCGGAGCCAGCGACTCGGAACCAAAGCGTGATATTCTTGAATCATGGAAGTTACGAGCAGAACACCGGTAGTTACACTTTCCATTTTCCTTTCTCTCGTCAATTTAAAATAAGCACATTTTGTCTTTAGCTCAAAACCATTGCTTGCGTTTCATTATGCGGTGTAATGCCTAGATAGACAAGGATGACGGCTGATAAGTTTCTACGAAAATGGAAAACGTGTCCCCCCAGTTTAATGCAAATTGACCTCAAATGCAAACCATGGTGGCCTATTAACTGACCCATATTTTGCTTTTATATTTATATAATCACACTGCTGCGTCACTATTAGATTCAGCAACATGACATGTATACATATTAAATTGTATATTCCTGAAAAAGTAGGTGTTTATGTACATCGGCAATTGAGAAATAAGTCAAATATTCACTAAAGATATAAATTGATACATATTTCGAAAAAATCAAATTTTCTCTCCTCTGGGCCCTTTGTGTAAACGATATAACGCGACTGATGATTTTCATTAATTTTTCCCTGTTATCCCCAGGTATTGAAGATCAGACCAAAATTATTTTCTTAGAATGTGCATTTTTTCACGAACCTAGTTGTTGAAAGTCACTACACTCCTCTTTCATAGCATTTAAATTTTCACAATTACTTTTTTTTCTTGATTTAATTACATTAGTATCTTAAAATTAATTAAAATAAGATGTCTCCTAGCAAGTAACCTGCTGTAAAATAAAATGTTCAGGGAACTTAGAGCTTGTGTAGCACTCGAGCCCTTGAGCTGAGCCTTGAGCGCTTCTCGTGACATCTTCCTCTTTGCCTCACAGAATACAATTGGCAATTCCCTTCACATGCATTCCATTCATAACTCTGAACATTCTGTTTGAACTCCTTTGATTTTTTCGTAAATTCCCTTAAATTTAACTTAAGGTTTTCCAAGAAGGCCACTTTGATATATTTTTTGACTAAAACTACTCCCTATATATGGAAACCTGAACGACTCATTCAGATGCTCACTCAAGATTGATTCCTACCCGAAACGCTTTCTTTTTCTCACTTCCCACTCTGAGTAGACTCGGCACAGACCCCTTTGTCGAAAGCTCAAGTTCTTAAGATGCCGCCGTTTCGTTCCAATTAAAATGCGAAGGGGGATTATCGCTTCGCGAAGACTCAAAAAGGGCACAAAATGGATGGCGCTACGCCTAACCAAAGAAGCTTCAGATGAGGATTGCTACCGCGAAAGGTGAGAGAAATACCTCAACACCGATACCCAACGAAAAGCCCCTGAATGCGACCACCTTGCCTGAAGTTGTAACTTACTTGGAGCTTAAACTTTCTAAGTTTGAGTGAAAAGATATTTTGAGTTAACTCTTTCTTTAAAAATGTCATCAGCTCCCTCACTACCATAACGTAACGTACATTTGAGGGAGCCAACCGTACATCACGCGGCAGAGTAAGTCTACTGAAATGGATCACACGGACTTTGTGTGCAACATTTAATGAAAAGAAGGTCGGGATTAATAAATAATCAGTCAGAAAAGAATAATTGATTTATCACTATCACATGACTTTTGTCGCTCAAGGGTCATCGTTATTAATGCACCTGAGTTCCTCCGAAGAATAAAAGTTATTTTCTTGCCAGTACAGTGTCAGTCCCAAAAGTAGTATGGCTAATGTTTTTCCCGGATAGCCGGATTGGCGGGAGGTGGTTTCTAAGGCTGGGATCGAGGAAGGGAAGTCTCAGGGATGGCTGGAGGCCGGTAGCATTTGGCTTCCAGCCTTTACCGATTGCGGATTGTTCGTTTGCGAAACCTCTCAATCGTGACCTCGTTACACTTACATCGGTTCTTGGAGCAGCGGTACGGCATCAAATTTTGCGTTAAACTCGGCAAAACTGGGAAATAGACTCATGGTATATTTAAGACACTTCTTCCTCTTTCGCCAACTAAATTCCGTGCTGAAAGGTCGTCACCACGTCTTGTTGGAAGTGTTACAACAGGCCGTGACGAGGGAGATGAGCAGCATTCCGGACGCACACTTCCGGGAAGCGTACAAGGTGTGAATAACCCACTGGCAATGGTGTGTGGACGCAGAAGGGTACTACTTCGAAGACCTTTGAATGAATATGTCCATTCTCGCAATAATTCTTTTTTCATCGAATCTGTCCTATTATTGTGGGACATACCTTAAAGGCGTATTCCACCGTGTGGAGCTCTGGACGTTTGACCGGAGGGGCCGAGTTCGCTTCCGTGTGACGCCTGTGGGAATCTTCAGCTGCACCTAGCTGTATTATATTTCGGGTAGCAGATCTCTCTGGGAGACCACAGGTGGCAGGGGAAGAGGAAATGACCCCACTCCCCTCCTACGTTACACGCCGTGCAGGGTATATAGTCTGAAGTAAGCCCTCCCCCCAATCATCAAACCACCAGACTCTGGGTCGACTCCGAGTGAGTGTGGCGGTTGCATTGGCCCAGTGGTTCGAGGCGGGAAGGGTTAGCCGTACCGCAGGCCTTTGAGCACCCAATTCATGACCTTAAATGCTTGATTCTGAAAATTAGCGATTTTCAGAAATTTAGCGACTAGCGATTTTCCTTACGAGGTCGAAATGTCATCCCCGGAGGATACCTAATACAGGTGCAATGGGAATTTGCATGAATACATTCGTAAGTTTGTTTTCACATCCAGAAGGAATGCGAGGAATTGGAGGAATCCTAAGCCTCACACAAACAGGTGGGCGTAATGGGATAAAACAACTAGCTAAGTGGACATTTTTTTTGTACTGCCGAAATTTATGCAACGTCGTGAATGGCACATTGATGGAAGCACACTCGTTCACGCACAAGATACGCGTTCTGCATCCAATGGGAATGAAACATTAGTTGGAAGAATGATGCGGTTCGTATGTTCAAATGTTGAACGAATGTGGCGCCGCTCGCTTTCCCTACGGCGTTCGATGGAAGATTAGCGGCCGATGATTGGAAACTCGTGATGCGGGGAGCGATCGGAAAAGCGTCCATTGCAGAGCGTGTTTTTTTAAATTTTCATAATCAATATAAAATCCACTGCCGTTGCAAGCTGGAAACTGTCATTGAGATTTTGGTTTTATATTCTCCATTGTCTACCTCAATTGTAATTTTGTTCGAACGTGACTTAATACCTCGCCATCGGTGTGAGGTTTATTCCATTTAATCCGTTCCCCGAAACGTCCACGTTTTGATGGGCATTAATCCCTTGATGACACGAGCAAATAAACAAAGTCTGCGAAATCCGTTTCCAGGGCGACTCGGCGGGGGAAATCGCGAGAGTGCACGCCGCCCCTCCCCTCGCAGGCAGGGTAGGCTCCTTTGGCGGGGGAGAAGGAGGCGCCGTGCCCGAGGCGCCCCCCCCTCCGCCGCTGTTGATTGACTTCCCGGGGGAGCGCCTCCCGATGTCGCTTCAGAATGGGCGAAGTAAAGCGTTCCCGGACTCCAGGCGGGCAAACGGCGGTGCATTATTCCCGACGCTTTGGGGAATTAGGGGCCGAAGGGGACGAGCGGGTGAGCGGCGGAGGGGGGAGGGACAGGCATCGACGGTAGACGAGGCGCGAGCATGGAAATGGCGTCACCCCTGCAAATTTCTTATCCACGCCCTCATGACATGTATCACCCTTTCACTTCTATTACGTATCCGCACTCTTGTCATATCTCAGTAGTATTTCTCAGGTTTTCAACGCTCCACCCCATTCCTTAATGTGTGGGTGTTCCTGCAGCGTATATTATCAAGGAATTACGATCCATCCATCATGTTCGATTAAAAAGTGTGAACTGATGATTTTCCTAAATTCATATCATCAGCTATCATTCGGGCAATTTTTCGACGATCGGTAACAACAAGCGATCGCACACGATCAATGATGTCATCAACACAGGTAGTTGAATGTCGTCCCGGCCTTGCATTATCCGTGGCATCTTGCCGGTCATCTTTAAAAAGCTTATTACACTTGAAAACTGATGGGTTCTTCAGAATTTATCACTGTATACAGCGGTCAACATTTCAGTGAATTCTTGATAACTTCTACCACACTTCACATTAATGTTGATTAGTTTCTCCGTGATTTCTTCAATTTCCATTTTTGACAAACAGTAAATACAAGGACAACAGACAAAAATAACTAAAATTACTGGGGCCATACGCACAGCTCGACGATCCGCCGAGCACAGACGGAGGGGGAGGGAGGTAGTATGAGGCAAATAGCGCCGCAAGTGGGCGGGGCTATAGCGCGCCCATTTGCGGCGCTATAGCTCGCGTCCTGGCCGCCAGATTGCACCAGTTCAAGTAATTATTGGGCAGACCAGGTACATACATGCCACCGAGCAACCAGAAGGAGGGAGAAGTCGATAGGATGTACGATGAGTTAGAGGATATCATCGCGTGTGTTCCTGCTGGGAAACATTTTATAGTGATGGGGGATTGGAATGCGACGGTAGGCGAAGGAAGAGAGGGTGGTGAGGTGGGGGACTATGGGTTAGTTACGAGGAATGAACGCGGGGAGAAAGCGATTGAATTCTGCAAGAGACAGGGGTCAGGGGACAGGGGAAACATCACCAACACATGGTTTAGACATCACAAAAGGCGTAGGTATACATGGAAAATGCCAGGTGACTCAGAAAGGTATCACTTAGATTATATTATGGTTAGGCACAGTTTTATGAACAGTGTGTTAAATTCACACAGTTTCCCGGGAGCGGATGCGAACTCTGACCAGAATTTAGTTGTTATGAAATGTAAAGGCCATTTCAAGAAGATAAGACAAGGGCGGCGGGTTAGGAAATGGAATGAAAAAGCATTAAATTGATTAAAAAGGAAGGATTATCAGCAGGCTGTAGAGAAAATTATGAATGACGGTAAAGAGCTGAGTACTATCGAAGAAAAATGGAAATGTATGAAGACGGTGATTTCGAAAGCCGCAGAAGACACTATAGGAACCGTAAATGGGAAAAGGATATGGAAACCATGGGTAACGGATGAGAAAATTGCAAAGATGGATGAGAGAAGAAGATGGAATAATGTATGCACCGAGGCAAAATGAAGTAAAAAGAGTAAGAAAAAAAATTGAGAAGAGCCACAAATAAAGCAAAAGAAGCATGGTGGAAAACGCAATGCGAGGATATGGAATGTTTACTGAAGAAGGGTGAAATTGGTGCGCTGTACAGCAACGTTAAGTTATTCCCGGTAAGTAAGAAGGCAAGATTTGTGCTAACAGTTAAAGATAAGTGGGGTAAGATAATAGTTGAACCAGGAAAATCCAAGAGAGATGGAAGGAATATATAGAAGCACTATATGGTAAAGAACTTAGGCCAACAATGTTAGAAATTGAAAAGGAACATGACGTAGAATAAGATAAAGATGGCTTAGGTCGAGTCATAGTCGATAATGAGATAGAAAGGGCATTAAAGGAGATGAAACTAATCAAGGCCGTGGGGAGACAACATTTCTGTGGAACTATTGAAATGTTTACGAAAATGTGGAAAGAAGACCCTATTTATTCTATCTGGACTTATCCGTAGTATCTATGAGGAAGGAATCTGGACGGAAGACTTTGTAGTATCATTGTTAGTTCCTATTCCGAAAAAGGTAAAGGCTACATCATGTGAGGATTACAGAACAATAAGTTTCATATGTCATGCTGCTAAAGGTATTGTTAGGATCATCAAAAAAAGGATAGAGAGTAGAGGAAATGACTACTTAGGGGATGATCAGTTTGGGTTTAGGAAAGGAAGAGGTACGCGCGATGCCATCGCAGTAATGAGATCACTAATCGAGAGGAATATAGAATACAATCAAGACGTATTTGCCTGTTTCGTAGATTTAGAAAAAGCGTTTGATAGAGTGAATTGGGAAAAATTAATGCATGTATTGCAGAGAATAGGAATGGATTGGAGGGATAGGAGACTGATCCGCAACCTGTACATGTCTCAGACTGCTCAGGTGCGTGTGGAGAACGGAGAGTCCGGATGGGCAGTGTTAGGAAGAGGTGTAAGGCAGGGATGCCCATTGTCACCGGTTCTGTTCAATGTATATGTGGAGGAAATGATTAAGGAGGCTTGGGAAGAGCTTGAGGTGGCATTGAAAGTCGGATGGGAGTTGGTATAAGACTGAGAGTGAACCAATTGACAACGCCGTCCTTAAGTTCCTCTCCGGTTTCGAAGCGTTGTCCACGGAGCCACTGTTTCAAGTGGAAGAAGAGGAAGTAGCCGCTAGGTGCAACGTCAGAACTTTACGGTGGGTGGTCAAAGAGTTACCAAACTCTCGTACACTGAACATTCTTTGCTCTTTGTGGTGGTCGGTGAGCAACTTTCGGTACCCACCTTGAACACAATATGTGGTATTCGATAACCACAATTAGTGGTTTTCCTTAACAGTATTGCAGACATGGTGCTTTCAAGTTGAGGAAATTGTTCAGCCAGGCCATTAATTGTCAATCGACGATCACATCGCAGTTTTTGTTCCACTTGCGAAACAATTTCATCGGCCAGAATACTGGGCCTACCACTTCGCTCTTCGTCATGGACATTTGATCGACCATTTTTAACATCACGGCACCATTGTCTAACCTTTCCTTCACTCATAACTGCAGGTCCATAAACTAGGCATAACTCCCGATGTATTTCAGCGGGCGACAATCCTTTTGCATACAAGAGTCGTATGACAGAACGCACTTCACAGCTGGCGGGATCAACGATTGTCGCGGACATTGTTGTTTGCATGGACGGGCAAACGAACGACTTTTGAAACAAACCAAATGCTGCAATAGCTTCTCAATGAATCAGTAGATCGCGCTGAAGGAGTAAAACTGTGTCCTGACGCGCCAATATTTAAATGTAAGCAAACGGCTCTTACTTTATGAATATGCCTCGGAACTGGTTTATACTCTAAATTAGTTAGGCGGAACTAGAAGAAATACAGAGATACAAAATGCAGAGAAATATTCCAGCACTTTGTAAGTTCACGATAACTTTAGAAATACCATGACATTACCTGCTACCATGACCTGTGGTATCAATACTTGGTGTAGCTGACCTTGTCAAGAGGTTTAGTTCTTCGAGAAGTTATGCTACTTAGGGCCTTCCAAGTTCATATGTAAACTCGTTGAAGTGACCGAGAAGAATTACCAAATGTGGTCATTCATCGATGTGTGAATTTCAAGGCTTCTCCTCTTCACTACGCAATAAACATATGTTCCGCTGCGGTGCATGTTGAAAATGTAGCTAGCACGTTTACAGTATTGTTGCACCATTTTTTTTCCAAGCTGGTATAATGCTACTAACTGTGTGACACCAACCACCACTTACTTCAAACTAATAAGACAGGGGGACACAATTTTGATATTTTAGAGCTCTTCCAAGTGTTCCACTTGAATCACCCTCGTAAAACGGCATTTTATAAAATTTCAAGCCAAGGATATGAAATGGTCGAAGTATTCATAATGTCATAGAAAAATGTTTAGGACAAGCAAAAGTGCGCTCATTGGATTCTATAACATGACGAACAAATTAACGGAAATAAATGTTTCACACTGTTCTTATAGCTAATAGAATATGACGAGTTATTCAACAATTTAGCATGCCAAATTGGTAAGCATCTCCGTCATATGATATACGCCATATTTCTTCCCATTTCCCTTTTAACTTCATTGAAACCCATCGTAAGGAAATCATGAATCTATTTATTATTAGTAGAGATGGGCAAGGAGTGGTGTAGGCGAAATGACAGCTGAGGTAATTTTGCACTATTTGAGGGATAAGTGGGGGTAGTTTGGTTGAGACAGGATGGTAGAGGAACGGAGGAAAAAGTGTTGAAGGCACCTCGGTGTCGAAAATAGCTTATTCTTATCGAGAGTAAGGGGATAGTACAAATATCCTCCGTGATTCAAACCCGTGTCTTCAGTGTGGAAGGCAAAATCATTGCCTATTTCATAGTTGATCTGTGTTAACACTTGGAGATAAGTGGGGTAAGATAATAGTTGACACAGAAAAGATCCAAGATATATGGATGGAATAAAAAGAAACACTGTGTGGTAGAGAACTTAGGCCAACAAGGCTAGAAATAAAAAAGGAACATGACGTAGAAGAAGATAGCTTAGGTCCAGGCATACTCGACGTTGAAATAGAACGGCCATTAAGGGAGATGAAAGCAAATAAAGAAGTGGGGGTGGACAACATGCCTGTGGAACTATTGAAATGTTTACGAAAATGTGGAAAGAAGACCCTATATGAACTGATTCGTAGAATCTATGAGGAGGGGATCTGGCCGGAAGATTTTGTGAGATCGGTGTTAGTTCCTATTCGGAAAAAGGTAAAGGTTACATAATGTAAGGATTACAGAACATTAAGTTTGATATCCCACGCAGCTAAAGTTATTCTCAGGATCATCAACAAGAGGATAGGGAGTAAGGCAAATAATTACTTAGTGGATGATCAGTTTGAGTTTAGGAAAGGAAGAGGTACGCGTGATGCCATCGCAGTAATGAGATTTCTAGTCGAGAGAAACATAGAATACAATCAAAACGAATTTGCCTGTTTCGTAGATTTCGAAAAAGCGTTTGATAGAGTGAAACGGGAACAACTTACGAGTATAGAGCAGGAAATAGGAATAGATTGGAGGTATAGGAGGCTAATCCGCAAGCTATACATGTCTCAGACTGCTCAGGTGCGAGTGGGGAATGGAGAGTCCGGATGGGCAGTGTTAGGAAGAGGTGTAAGGCAGGGTTGGCCATTGTCTCCAGTGCTGTTCAACGCATATGTGAAGGAAATGATTAAAAAGGCATGGAAAAACTAGAGGTACGAATGAAATTCGGCGGGGAATTTGTAAAATCAGGTTTGCTGATAGCCAAGCTTTAGTTTGTCAGTCAGCCAAGGGGTTTCAAGCATTGCTGAGTGAATTGGAGTTTCAGTGTGATAGATAAGTGTTGAGAATCAATATTAATAAAACAAAGGTTATGCAATTTTCCCGAAAGAAAAGGGCTAAGTTAAACATTAAAATATGAGGGGGGAAATAGAGCAGGCAGAACAGTTTACGTATCTTGGAAGTGTTTTGGACCAACACGGTCAAAGTAATATGGACGTAAGGAGAATAATTGCGCTGGGCAAAGAGGCTTTCACCAGGAGGAGAGAATTGATGACAGGGACATTGAGTAAGAATGTTAAGAAAATACTCAAGAAAACTTTGATATGAACCATAGCTATCAACGGCGCGGAAACGTGGTCATTGAAGCAGGAGGATTGACATATATGTTTCTTACTATTATTATTCCTGATTGTTTTGGGAAAGAATGAGTTTTTGCATCTACCTCCCTTATTTTATTTTTATGGTGTGTTCTACATAAGTAGTGCGGGGCCATTACAAGCTCCTTCAGAGTCATCGCCATACTCATTTTTTTCTGAACCTTTCTAAAAGTCTAAACCTCGCTTGTTCTCCTCGTATCTCAAGCGAGATTTAACACTCGGTCAGTTGATGGTCTTTAACTAATAAGTCAATCCCCGTGACACACGTATTCCCGGGATGAGACGTGGATAGTGCACTCTTGGGGCGGAACTGGGTTTGCTCCCTCTTGTGGTTCTCAGGGTGGCAATTCCAGTCTGCGAGTTTGCAATAAGCGTGAATGGCACATAAGTTGGACGGCCCCCTCTATACACAACATTGAAGACTTAACCAAACTGCTGTGGATTGCACAATAACACATTTTGGTGGTGCAACCGGCATAACCATATGGGCGACGAACTCCGAGTTACCAGGTCAGAAACCTATCTGCAGAAACACTGTGTCAATGAACAAAATTGCGGGTCAGTCATTCAACCGAGGATTTGGGCTGCACACGGACTGCTGGATTCTCCTGGGGGCCGAGGGTGGGGCGGGGCGGAAGAGGGGCCCGTGCCTTCACGCAGCCTTCGGGTTTGATCTCGGGCGCCTTTGGGGGAGACGCGCGGGCCACCCCAGTGGGGCTGCCAAAGGAGGGGTCCATCCGGGAAACCATGGAAACCGTGTGAAACACATGGCGACCGAGATTTTCATCAAGGACAGGGAGTTAATTAGAGAATTAAAGAATGTCATGATTAAAGTAAATTTTAATTATTTTTTCAATAATCAACCCCGAAATACTAACACTTACCAATATTACCCATTTTTACGTATATTACCCGGTAAGTGTGTATGTGTCATAAGCGAACAACGTCTCGAACGATGCTTTGATTTAGTCTGAGTAAAAGCGAAATCAATCCCGAGGAAGAGGACACCACGGAACCGTGGAGCACCTATCCCTAAAGCAGAGTGGGTGGCGGTGTGATGATGCTTCCCTTTAATTATGCAATGCCATGCAATTACATTGGAGTGTCCGTGACATATGGGCGTATGTAAACTGTATTTTATCGATCGAGAATCAGCTTCCTCAATGGGCATGGTTACCTACGCCGCAGAAGGAGGATGGGGGGGAGCACAAGTATGTATGTAAATGTAGCGATGAGTGACATCTATCGGGGTTTGATCAATCTAGGTTTCTTTCAAGCTTGAAAGAACGATTTTGGAACGCTGGATAACGTCAAAGAGGCCGTGACGAGATGCCTGATCGAGGTTTCCGTCGATGCCCTTCAGAAAGCGTAGCGCGACTAGTAGAGGCACTAACTTCGGCGCATCCATACACAAGAGTGACGTTTTGAAGAATTTTAGTCATTTGTTCTTTCATTTGGAATAAATATTTTCTCTGGATTTATTCCACTTATTTCTGGGAGAGACCCTGTCTGTCATCATTATCAGCCATCTTTGGCATTTGAGTTGTGTCTGGTGCTCATTAAGATATTTGCCACCGCAATTACTTCCACCGTTTAGTTGCGATTGCTTTTAGAAGTATCGCCTGTGAGTAACGAGTACCTAAATTGATCTCATTATATTATGTATTATCATCATTTATCTTTAAAGTCGTCCATTCTCACACTTGTCTGCCAGTTGAAAGAAAAAACGCTGCAATGGAGGCAAAACGCGTTAGTAACCATAGTGAACGATGATCAGAATATACTGCCACGAGGGGCAGCAATGATCAAGAGGACCGCCCTCGCAAAACACCACTTGGTGGTGGTGCCACTTGAATAGGTTAAATTGTGTGTATACTGGTGGAGGGCAGGCCAAAGCACGTCTCTAGAAAAATGTGCACAATTGCATTGCAATCCCCCGGAAAGGGATGTGGCCTCAGCCCGTCATTTGACTCCCTCAAAACCCTTCGACCAGATCCTGGAGATCCCTTGGCCGCCCCCATAACTTCGGCACGGGAGAGGAGGGGGAGGGTGTCGGTCGGGGCGGACCTCCCCCCAGCAGCGCGGGACCGACCTTCGTTCCCGACCGACCCAAAATAGCCAGCCCTATGCCGTTTATTACATTAGGAGGCAACCCCTTTCCCCCCCTCCCGCGATCCCGCTTGCGCAGTTTACCGAGCGGCCGACCCACGGGTCGAGCGGCTTAAATAGCAGTTTGTGGTGGGAAGGGGAACGAGAAATTATCTTCCTCCTTGGGAGAGGACGGCCAATGATTGTAATGTTCCTCAGTGTTGTTCGCTCGTGAAATCTAATGGCATTCTAGAAAATTCGGATCGAAGAAAATAACGTGATGATGCTTTGGGGATTTTTCTTTGCATTTGCAGATCAAATCGCAATAGCTTTTTTGGTACACGTACATCGTTTTCACAAATTTTATAAAACTTGATTTAAATTATTTTGATACTATGAAGAAGTTGATCCCTTCTTCGAACTATAATCATTGGTAATTCAATCATGTTGAGCGTGACGTGTTAGGATAGGCGTATTTTATGAACAAACATCCCACTTTGTACCATTCACTGGTTTATTAGAATTCACAGCCTACGTTTCATTGCAAAGGCGTCATCATCAGGTATACTTATCTCAAATAAGTGTACCTGATGGTGGCGCCGACAACTGGTAGGCGTAGGAATGAGCGTAGTAAATTAATAAGAGGACGACGCATTCTCGGGTTTCTATTTTTGTCTCAACATAACTCCTGGAGAATGCCGCATAAAAATGGCAAGGCTTGCGGATTTGTTACTTACAGAGAAAATACAGGTATTTTCTTTGTAAATAATACCTGTATTTTTTATTGCACTCATCTACTGTAGATCGTTGACACTTAGCCAGTTTTTTTTTTAACCATTAACACTTTTTCAGCCTTTCCGTTGCTCTACAGCTGTTATCTCAATTTATTTTTCCGAAAATATGCCTAATATATATATATATATTAACATTGGATCCTGGTGTGGAGGTTTTTTTTTATGCGGGAGTTGGAATGAATAAATTGTGGTCTTAAACACAGGGAATCATTCATGGTGCGTAAATTAAGAATTTCAGAGTTAAAAATACGTTAATCTGGTTTCACATGAATTCATCTCCTGACATATCTCATTTGAGGAAGTATTCGGGCTATCTTAAACCTGAGGAATGCCATCAAAATACTTCTCTCAAACGATGGGATATTTTGTGTTGGAGATGATTAGTAGTAGTTCTGAATGGGAGGCGACCGACAGCTAAGGTCATATCCACCATTAGGGATGAACAGGAAAAAAAAGAGACGTTTCAGGCGTGATATAACTGTAACTGCGTGATTTAACTGTAAGTTAAATGCATAGCAATAGTAGTTTAGTTTAATAGTATGGGAGGCGACCGACAGCTCAGGTCATTTGCGCCATTAGAGATGGGTGGAACCGGAAGAAGTGTGGAGAGAAACCTGGCGTCGGCATTAACCAACTCTTGTCGAAAGGCGCCAAGGGGTCAAACAGTTTAACGTCCCATCCGACGGACGGCGTACTCACTCAAAGTGACCTCCGAAAAGCACCTCAAGTAGAGATCGGGATACCACTGAAAAATATTTGTTTCTCCAAGATTTGGATCCGAGACCTCTCGGTGGGACGCCTGTACCTTAACCACCGCACCACCCGAATCCCCTCGAGGTGAGGCCGAGCACTGAGGCGCAACTTTCTGGATGAGTGGCTGACACACGGGCAATATTTAATTAAAGATGGGTAATTAGGCACCACTCTAGGTTAAACGCCTACTGTAGCAAAGCTCTCATTCTCTATGTGGAATGTTATTCGACTTTAAAATGCCTATTAAAATGGGGTTGTCTTACTACGGCTGCAGGGTGACATCCAAAATTGGAAATGGTTTACCTTTGGGCAACAGGAAGCGTGTGCGTCATCACCTGAAGTTAATAAAATCCTCCCTCACAATGGCTTGCCATCAATTTGTAAAATTTAATATTGTTTTATGGGATTTATATTTTCGGAGTTCCACATATTTATGGAGAGATACGATTTTCATTGCGTTCCTCACAGCAACGATTTTCTAACTTTTCGTTCTATCTCTAGCTGAATTTTTGGCGGCCATCTTGAATTAGCCTTCACAATTACTGAACGGTGCAACTTTACAACTTACGGTACAACGTTCGGCTTCTTACTACTATGATTTCTGATTGTTCCGGGGAAGAATGAGTATTTGAATCTATCGGTATTGGAATCTATCTCCCTTATTTTATCTTTGTGGTCTGATCTACCTAAGTAGTGTGGCGCCATGATAATTTCTTTACTGTCATCATTAAATTCGTTCGTTCTGAACCATTCTAAATGTCTAAGTCTCGCTCGTTCTCTTCGTATTTCAAGTGGCTCTCAGCCTAAATTACCTTAATTACGAGAAAGGTTCTCCTTCGTTAGTAAATATTTAAGGGTTAAAGTAAATAAAAGTAACCCGTAGAATATTTATGAGAAGATGCAAAGAAACCATGTCTGTTGTAATAATTAACTATGGAAGTTTACAAAATAAGGTAATTACATATCATCTCCTACTCCAGAGCACAGGTGCAGGCACATAATCTAAGCTGAGATTTGATTGTCGACAGAAATCGCTGACGATGAGATTTTCTCCAAACCACTCTCAGTTAAAATGAATGTTAATAAGAGTAGGATTATGGGCCGCGTACTTATTGCAGTTGGAATACGATTATTATTGTGGATAGCATCTGGTGAACGAGTGATCACCCCCTGCCACATACCTTCACAATTCGCCGAGGTGGTGCGTGCGGGGTGAAATTAGAGCCAACTGACGCCATGGACGCGTCGACGACGTCTCGGCAAAGGGGGGCAGGGGAGGTGGGCGAGGGTGGGGGGGTTTGAAAGACGGTGAACGGACGGACGAGGGTGAGATTCGTCACTCACTGGCAGAGGGGAGCGGCAAAGCTGGAGAAACAAGTGAGCGAAGAGTCGCGAAGGAAGTCGCAAGGAAAACATTCCGACGCACGTTCACACTTGGTTCATTCCTGTTTATTTTCCCTCCTCTCCTTGATCGATCGACGGGCCCACGCTCAAGCGCCATCTTTTTCTTTTTGGGCCGAAGGAGAAATTTACAGCACGAGTCCGCGTGGTGGCGCTGGGAGGAGGAAATGGAGTGAGAGGCGGGGGGCGGGCGAACTACCGGGGGCGGAAAACGCGGCAATGAAATGGAATCACAATTGAATTGGCAGGGAAGCCGGGCAAGAGAGAAACAAGCACACGCCTCCGCCCGCCCCCTGTTTTCTTAATGTTCCCTCCGCCTCCTCCTCAACTCCAAGCCCCTCTTGCCGCATTGCACCCCCACCGGGAGATAGGACACCTCAATATTAATAAATACATTAGCTGTTTAAAAAAAAGCAGCTTATTTTAAAGTTGATCTGTGAGAGTGAGTATTATCTTTGTGCTCTGGGTCTTAGAAAACATATGTAACTTATTCCATTGCTGTAAGTGGTTTTTTTATAATCAATTAATATAATCAATCTTCCCTTTACAAGCAACCCGACCTTTACGTAGTGGAAAGTCACGAGTAAACCGTTCACTCCCAGCGATGTACTGGAGGGATTTACGACTAAGGTTCCTGGTAGGGTCATCCATGCCAGATAGATATATGAAAGGATACGAGTCAGGCGAAAGGTAGTCCGCGCGATATCTCTTCCTCAGTGAGACTGTTGTAGTGGGTGTCTGACCACAGAGTGATGACTATTTGAGTGATGGCGTAACGTTAAAAACATAATTGAAGAAGGCAACGGGAAATCACCTCATTATTATTTTCCTATTTCACAAAGATGAAATGAATCCCGGCCCAATGAACTGAATTCTGTCCAGTCGACTTGGCCCTGGCCCAGTTTGGCCCGGCAGTGGGGAGGACAATGCCTCCGCGGTCATCGTCTCACGAAATCCTTGCAAAACCGAAATGAAAGCAGAAGAGGACTACCAGAAGCAACATATAGTGGCAGGTGCAGGCACACATGGAATGTTTGAAATATGATGAGGACAATGAATCCCGAAAACATCAAAAGAGAGATGAAGACAGAAAGTATAGTTGTATGTTAGGCCGGTGTGAATTGAGACGAAGAGAAAGCAGAGAGGTCTCGAAGTTAGAGAACAATTGCTATTGGAGAAAGGGGAGATGAGGAGGAGTAATCATGGTACTTCGGGATGAAGGCTGAGAATGTAGCAAAGCGGTAAGTGACAGAATTATTTCGTTAGAGATAAAATCGGATCCAAGCCATCTGGATGTAATCAAGGTGCGCATGTCGGAAAGTCACAGGGAGGAGGAAGGCTTTTTGTACGATATGTGATAAGTAATATTGGGATATTTTCTAGGAAGGAAGCACCTAATAGTCATAGATGGTTGGGACGCAGTAGTTGTTGAATAAATGGATGTAATAGGGGTAGAAAATGGCGGTTTCAGGATTAGAAACGATCAGGGAGAGAATCCATTCTATTGCTGCACAAGAAGTGGCTTGATATTCCATCATACCTGGTTCAATCATCATTGCGGGGGTAGATGTACGTGAAAGATATCAGGATAAAATGAGTCAGAGAATATTAATGTGGAATCTTGAAATGTTTAACTGGAAGAATAAGGGATGAACCCAGCAAAAACCTCATACATTTCCAAAGAGAAAGGATGTAAGAAGAAATTGGAGCATGTTCCCGCGGAAATCAGGAGAAGAATATTCAGAAAGCTAATTAATAAACTCAGGATAGAAACTAATGTAGGCAAGGAAATGCGGTGGATATATTATTGCGATAAAATGGAGAAATTTCATGTACTTAGGCAGTGTTTTAGAGGAAAATGGTCCTGAAAGGGGAGAACTTAGGTATTTAACCCGTTATGATTTGTCATTAAAAACATAGGTATTGTACTAGCATTTGCTTATAATTTGAGCATTAATATTGGTGAACTCCAAAAGATACTGAGAAAAGTTGTCATAGCCATTGCTCAAGTTAGGTTTTTTATGAACAGAATTTACAACGGCAAAGTGATACATTCCCTTTTCTGTACTATCAAAACACAACTGGAAAATAATATAAGCCCTCTTCCGTTCCACGTACTTCTTTGATTCCCATCAAAATACTTTTCACATTCCTTCCCTTTCCTCAAATGCCTTCCCTTCCATATGTCCATTCCAGTCTTTAGCATCCCGTCGCCAATCACAAATCCGCGCATTCATCTTGCCTACCTTCTCGTGCTTTCTCTCGAAATTCCACTCCCCTTTCACCATTGCCACGACGTCCTCGCTTGTTTGTTTTCCTTCCGACCCATCGCCATCCTAATGGCACTTTATAAAAAAAGGGTGATCATCATCTTGTTCAAAATCATCGACCCATTTTATTTTCCCGACGCCATCCAGAGTCCTATAAAAACTTTTTAAATATCGGTTATTTAGCCTCCTCAAATCTATTGGTTTTTGATTCAAAATAGGAACAGAAGTTTCTTTAATACATTTTCTTACAGTTCATTAAAATTTATAAGGAACGTAGCTACGGTCGTGAATCAATGTAAACAAAAAATACCAGGACCGTAAACTTACGTAAACGTAAGTTTACCGTAATAGTTTACCGTACCGCTTACAGTCATATCTTATCTTCCGAAGAAGACGGAGATCGAGTCCGTCGAAATTATCAAGATATTATTGTGAGTGTTCTTTTTATGTGTTCTCGTGCTGTGTGTTTCTGTCTAAGTTTTTTATTCAACACTTCCGTGTTACTTCGAAGAAATCATATATATATATGTATATATATATACATACATTCACATGGTTTGTTTAAAAAGTATCGGTAATCATTTTCCTGGCGTAACTGTACGCCGTACCGACCAGGCTCGGGAGATGGGAGGGAGGAGTGAGTGTCAGACCTTCAATACGCGCCAATCGCCTGCGAGCGTTCGTTGACCACGGTACGCTAATCAATTGTGTGTTGGACTGGGGAAATCGGGTACGGAGACGTTGAGCATGAATTCCCAAATGTTCAAGGATTAAAGTATGTCACAAACTGCACTTTGTAAGTGGCACGAGTTCTTCAAAGATGGCCGGGAGTGCGTGGAGGACGAGCCCCGCGCTGGATGGCCGTCCACTTCAAGAATCGACCACAAGATGCAATGTGTGCGTGTAGTGCTGACTTCAGAACGTCATCGGTTAAGTGTGAGCATATTCGCAGATCGTATTAGCATTGATGAGATGACAATGAACACACCATTATCACTGAAAATTTTGCGATGCGAAACATCTGCGCCAAACTCAAATAAATTTTCGATTAAATCATATATATCCTAGAGAGTGAGAGTCCCTCTGACTGAAAGACAGGAAGAAATAAGCATCAACGACGAAGACGGGAGGGAATTCCCAAATATGTGTCATCTTTGGGATTGCATGGATTGGGATTAGAGCAAAGAGGATCGCAGAAGCGATGGCGAAGAAATGGAATGGTGGGAAATGCCCACCTGTGCCGTCAGCCAAGCTCACGACTAAAGTATTTCTTCTGAGAGCGAGTAATACGTACAATGAAATTGCCACTATTAAGCACCGATAAACTAAAAAACATGCAATTGTAATTTAACTTTGCTCTTGGTTGTTTCAATTTAGTGACACCCGTCCTCCTGTCTTTCTCCAGTCTTCCCTGAACTACCGCAGTTGTGCAGAAAGAAGACCTCTGTTCAATGTTCCTTATGCATAAAGCACCAAATTTAGACTCCCGTGCGACATCTCCAGGAATTTCGGGGGAAGTTTGCGCATCCGGTGCCCATAGTCCAAAGTGAGCTAGAAAATTGGCATTTGGAGTGTTGGACAATACTGACAATATCAAGAGCAAAATATCATATTCTTTCACAAATAAGGGAATTATTTATTTCCGAGTTGTCAAATTTTAGCCGCATTAGGAAATCGTTGAACCCAAGTGTTGACTTTTCGCTTTTTTAAATGACTTGTTCTGGATCTACGTCCTTGAATTAATTATTAAACGCCAATTTTTAGCATACTTCGCTCAAACGATCAAAAAAATTCCTTCCACTTGCAATTTGTTAAATATATTTTGGCTTTTTAGTAAAGGTTATCTTGACAACAATATTGGTTTATATTGATTATATAGTATACTACTAAAGGTGCTACCAATTTCAGGTGTTGTGGTTAAATAACCTATGCTCACAAGGGATCATCAAGGACGCATAAAATACTACTAATTCATTCAGTTTTCTCTTCGGTAATTTTTTTCTAAATCAATTGTTTTGCAAACCAAGAAAAAGTATATATCTCAGAGTTTTTGTTTATTTTCCATCTTTAACGGCACTATACTGTGTGGCATACTAGCATGTCCGAGCGAGGAAATCATTGATATCAGTAGCGTGGTGGTCAGCCATCATTTGACAAGTGTGGTACATCTCAAGGTAAATCTTCGATTGAAACGCGGCTGGCTTTTCGTCTTTCTTTCGCAAAAAAATGAGAGACTCCGAACGGATATGAGTGAAGTTTGCAAAATGATAGCATGGAAGCTGTGCTGGGCGAGATTTATTATCATTTTTTCCTCTCTCTCTCCGTGTGGTAAATGAGACGTCGGGTTGGTCAGAGGGTGGTGACGGGTGACGGGGAATGGGACGTGGTGCCCTCGCGCATGCGGCTGAGTGTGTGTGTATGTGTGTTCGCGGGCAGTGGGACGTAAAGGTCAAGGCTCGGAGCCTCGAGTATGGGGTTTTAATTTGATGTGTGACACTCTAATGCAACAAGAAAGTGCGAAATGGCTCCCCCCACGCGACGAGCAGAAATATCCGCGTAATATGGAAGGGATGACGTGATTTCGGAAAAATAGGCATTCGAGTATGAAACTGTTGTGCCCACACAATATGAAGACCCGAAAAACACACTTGGGATGCAAACACGGGGTCATCATTATTATTACACCGCATACCTTGCAAAATGAGACGTGCCCAAAGGGAAAGGCACGCGCGATGCCATTGCAGTACTGAGGTCATTCTTGGAGAGGAACATAGAATACAACCAGGATGTATTCGCCTTTTCATAGAGTGAAAGATTCAAGATTTTAGTTTTTGATAGGAAGTATGAGGCAGAATTAATTGAGTAAATAGCAGAAAACAGGAGTAGATTGGAGGGACAAGAGACTGATCCGCAACCTGTACAAGTCTCAGACTGCTCAGGTGCGAGTGAGGAACGAAGTTTCCGGATGGGCAGTGTTAGGAAGAGGTGTAAGGCATGAGGTGTACATTATTACCTGAGATTTTCAATGTATATGTGGAGGAATTTTATTTTAAAGAGGTATTGGAGAGGTATTGGGTTTGTTAGAAGGTATTGGAAAGGATTTAAGAGGTATTGGAGGATCTAAAGATAGGAATGAAAGTCAGCGGGGAACTTATAAAATCAGGTTTGCTGGCGACCAGGCACTAGTTTGTAAGTCAGAAAAAGGTTGCAAGCATTGCTGTACGCATTCGGATGTGCGATAAATATGGGTTGAGAATAAATGTAAATAATACCAATGATTATGCCTAAGGGAAAACCTAAGCTAAACATAAAAATAAGTGGTCATAAACTAGAGCAGCCGGAACAGTTGACCCATCTCAAAAGCGTTTTGGACCAAGCAGTAGTAGATCAGAAGTAGTGACATAAGAAGATTTTCGTAAGGAAAAAAATTTTACAAAAAAGGGAATTGATGAAAAGTGAAAGTTGAAGAGTTGAAAGGAGCTTAAGAATGGCCAGTCAAAACAATGAAATTTGGGTGCGTAGAAGGATGGAAAAGGTGAAATGGACACAATCTGTAGGAAACGATAAAGTCATAGTGGGTGATGAGAGTGGATTTTTAGCAGAAATCCAAAGGAGGCAGGAAAGATGGATACGTACAATTTTTAATAGCATTTGGGTTTTAAAGACTGTAGTAGAGGGGAGAATCCGAGGCAAACTAGGAAGGGGTAGAAATAGAATAGGTATGTTGGACGGAATGAAGGGAGGAAGGAAGTATGCAGAGATGAAGAGTAACTCACTGTAGTGCTGATGCCAGGATTTGTTTCGCTAGGAAGGGCAGGTCGAGCTGTTGAATATGAATGTGAATGCAGTCACTACCTTACAGTTGTAGTTCTTACACCGCATCATACACTCATACATGAAAATGGCCTGCAACTTGGTGAAATGGTACTGAGAAAGCGTACCATCACTCGGCTGATTTACTCGGTGATGAGAAATGGTCAAATGAAGCCGAGAAACCGGCGGTATGAATCGCACATACTAGTCACTTTAATTACTCTACGTGAGCACAATGTAAACGTGAGCGTATTTGGTCTTAAATTATGAAATTGCAGTTATTATATTTCCAATATTTATAAATATAGACATATACATATTCAATATTATATAAATTATAAAAATATATATTCAATATTATATGAATATATTTTTGTTCAATATTATAATTCCGTGGAACTGTATAGCTACAGACTTAGTGAATATGTAAATTAAAAGTTAAATACCTAATTTAATTTTCCGAACTTTATGGAATAATTCGTTTTAAAGAATTTCTCATTAACAGAATCTACTGAAAATAAATAATAATTCTCTTAGGAATATTTTTATATTTTTTAAATGTACTCTTTAACCTTTGATTGATTGTGATACCTGTTTGAATAGGGGATAGATCTTTCTCTACTCCGGAGAGGACGACCTCATTTGGCCACGTATCTTCTCGGCGAGCCAGAACAGCGCCACGAGCGTCACGATTCTGGATTTCGCCAATTTTTCCTCAGTGAGAATTTTGTTTTGTTATCTGGTCTGATTTTGCAGTTAGTTTCCGGGCAAACCTTGAAATGGCAATCACAAGGGCAGAGTGTGCACGAGCTTCGTCGGACGGGAATACGACCGATGCGGATCGCACTCCGCCACGAAACCGAGCGCCGGGCGTGACTAGCGGTCAACGGGCAAACGGAGAGAAAGGGTTCTCCGCGATCGTGTCATTTATTTGAGCTCTAATCGAGAGCTTCTTCCTATTTACTCTATTACCGCCGCATCATGAAAAAATCATGTAAGATGACGCCACTTACGCCTAACGGATTATTAATGTATTAACATTGCTCACGGCTCTACCCTTTGAGGTAATTCTTTGGCGGACATAGACTGAAATACATTTCTCGTCATCAAATGGCATGGCACAACCTGACACACCGCACCACACCGTACCGTGTGTTCAGTACACACCCTTTTATTCTACATCCATAATTCCCATTTTCCCAATAACAACAACCTGACTGCAATCAATTGAACGAGGGCACAGCTCCAAAATAACTATTAGAGGTTTTATGGAGGATTAAAGGTATTTTATAGTCGTAATCAACGTATTTTAATTAGCGGTACAAGTTAATAAAGTCTCCTCCCATGATCCATTCATGATCTCTTTCGGTCTTTCCAGAAACAACGAGAACCTATGACGAGCCGTATTTGTCTACCTTTATTACTAGACTCCCATGCGGATCTCCGATTTTCGTAATCGATTGACGCACCTGCCGCGATAGCTATTTCGTATGAATGGTTTCCATATTATGTTGAAAACAAATAAATGGGTGGGATACGAGGTGTGTTCAAAGCATAACGAGAATTTTTTCATTTCGCGGGCTTGGAGAGTCGGATTGTCAAAATTTTTTTATTAGTTATAAATGTATAGGGTCTTATATACATGCCCCTGAAGTATGATAAAACTTTCAGCTGTTCTCATTGTGGACTTTGCCTGTGACAGCCACTAAGGTTAGACATGTTTTATGAGCTCGGCGATTTTCGTTTGCTAAAAGAAATGGATCAAAGAATTTGTATCAAATTTTGCGTAAAAAATAAAATAAAGTATAGCAAAGTGTGTGAACTGTTAACAAAGGCCTATGGTGACTCTGTCATGAGTAAACCAAGAGTTTACGAGTGGTATAAGCGTTTCCAAAAAGGCCAAGAAGACCTTGAAGATGACGAACGCCCTGGACGCCCCAGCACATCAACAATCAATGAAATGTGGAAAAAATGAAAGAAATGGTTACGAACGAATCACAATTAGAGAGGCTGCTGATGATGTTGGCATATCGATTGGATCATGCCATGACATTTTTTTTCCAATTTTTTGTGCATGAAACGCCTGGCAGTAAAATTAGTTCAAAAATTGTTGAATTTTGAACTAAAACAGCGGCGAATGGAAGTTTCTCAGGAATCACTAAATGAAGTAAACGACGATGAAGAATTAGTGAAAGGTATTATAACAGGAGACGAAATATTGATTTATGGGTATGGTGTTGAAACTAAGGTTCAATCATCCCAGTGGAGGCATTCTGGCTTGCCAGGACCGAAAAAGGTTCGACAAGAGTTCGCGGTCGAACGTGAAGGTTATGCTCACTGTGTTCTTCGATTTTAATGGCATAGTGCATCATGAATTCCTCCCGCCAGGTCAAACGGTCAATAAGAAGTACCACCTACAAGTTCAACGCCGTTTGCGTGAAGCAATCCGAAAAAAACCCCGGATCTGTGGAAAAACAATTCATGGCTTTTGCACCACGACTATGCACCAGCTCACACTTCATTGCTTGTTCGTGAGTTTTTGGCCAAAAACGATACTGTAATGATGCCACAGCCTCAATATTCGCCAGATATGGCTCCGTGTGACTTTTTCCTATTTCCAAAAATTAAGAGAACCTTGAAGGACCGTCGTTTTACAGCCGTAGATGACATTAAAAGCGCATCACTGAGAGAACTAAAGGCTATCTCAAAGATCGAGTTTGAGAAGTGTTTCGGGGATTGAAAGAAGCGCTGGCACAAATGCATAATCTCCAATGGGGACTACTTTGAAGGTGACAACATCAATGTATAAGAATAAATAAATATTATAGTCCGAAAAATTAAAATTCCCGTTATTTTTTATCACTCCTCGTAGATGAATATAGCTTGGATCCAGGCTTAGTTGACGATGAGAAATAAAAAGGGCAATAAGGAAATAATTATTTTTTTGCCTTTTATTTGTGTTCCTATCTCTTTTTCTTATGTCTATGTACATTTATGTGAACATTCGCCATCCTGTAGGGTTGAATGTTTGAATTTTTTCACACATTTCTCTATTGGTAGGTGAATCAGCTCCCGAGGGCAATTCATTGACGAAATAGTCGGAACTTAGGAGCAGATATCCCCGGGAATATTATTTTTTATTACTTTTCCTCGATAGCTTGATTGGTAGAGGCCCGGTCAGTCGAATTTTCATGGCTCAAGTCCCGATCAAGGAAAAATGTTTTGGTCAGTGGTCGGAGCCCTTTCAGATCTCAAACATCACATTGAACTCATCTTTCGTTCACTTTATGCTCCATCCATCCCTCCACACCGTCCAACATCCCTATCCTGTTCCTGCCCTTTCCACACTTGCCTAACATTCTCCCCTCTATCACATTCTTCAACCCCCCATTACCAATCAAAATGCTGTGCATCACCCTTTCCTGCTTCCTTTGGATTTCACCCAACGATTCCCTCTCCTCTTCTCTCACCATGCCACTTCTTCATTTAATGGGAAGCGTTGACCCCAGCCGTACTCTTATATAAGTGGGCAGTGGATAGGAAGGAAAGTTAAAAGGTTATAAGTTAGCGGAATAATTATAAATTAAAAAATAAAAATTCCTTCTTCAGGAAAAGATTCCTTCTCTGAAGAGGACTGCCTTGCAGTCGAAACACGGTGTCAGTTCCTGGGCACTCCCTATGTCTTATCCACGGTAGACCTGTGAGTGAGTGAGTGAGATTTTCTAGGGTTAAGGCGTCTTAGCATACCCAAGCAAGTGAGTGTCTGTCAGACCACTGTCGTATAGGGAAACCTCTCGTAAGTCTTGATTGGGTGTGAGTGATTGCGAGTAGTAAGGATCAAGGCTGCATAGCACATCCAAGCCAGAGAGTGCGTGAATCTTTCCTTCAGTAGTAAGTACAATTTAATCTTTTTATTTCTTCTTTTTATTTTTTATTTATTTATTTTTTATTTTTATTTTTTAATTTATAATTATTCCACTAACTTATAACTTTTCTAACTTTCCTTCCTGTCCACTGCCCACTTATAAGAGTACGGCTGGGGTCATCTCTTCCCATTATTTCGTACGGCCGTAGTTACCGTTCGCCTCATACACTTCCTCATTTGTTTGTCTTTCACTCCGTTCCACCTTCTCTAACCTTCTCTCCACACCCACACTTCCAAAGCCTCCAACCTACGCCTATCTGGTTGTCGCATTCACCTCGTTTCGTGACCAAGACCATGTCCTTCAAAGTCACACTCCATATAAGAATTTGACGAACCTTAACTAGAATAAGTTAGAATAGTATTATAATGCAACAATTTCAGAGAGTAAAAATCATTCGCCTTGACCGGGATTCGAACCCGGATCCCTCGATATCCGGCCGAGTGCTTCGTCCGGATGCCGGAGTGCTCCAGTATTTCGTCACAACATCTTGTTCCTTTAAAGCCCCCAAAATTTCAGAGTGTAAGAGGACGTCTCGGTAGCTTAAATGGTTAAAGCACTCGGCCGAATATCGAGGGATCCGGGTTCGAATCCCGGTCAAGGCGAATGATTTTTACTCTCTGAAATTGTTGCATTATAATACACATATAGCGGATGACTCCGTTAATAGTTACTGTTGCGGCATCTCCCGCAGTTTCTTGAAGTTAGAAAAGGTCTACGAGTGCACTTTTTTTCTAATAAATGCATTCATTCTAGCAATTATCTCTGTCATATGCTCTTTCGAATGCACGAAACAGGCATATAAGTATTTTATGTTAATAGAAATGCATTGATGAGTTCCGTATATTTCGAGAGAGCATGTGATGAACTTTAAAATTTTTACATTTACAAATTTATCATCGAAAAGTTTTAACAACTAATTATTTTTCAAAAATACATAGCTAAATGCAGCTTAGCGTTGCGTTAGCGTCACACTACGTTTATGCAGAAAATTAGTCATTCTTGTCTAATGATGTTAATTGTACTCTCAAATTAGACGGTAATAATTGAAGAGTCTGAAACTGGAATAAATGTAGCCGAGAAAGTACATTATAAAACTATTTCTTTCTTAAATGGTAAAATATTCGTCCACAAATTTCAAATATGCAATTTACATGTCATGTTTCATTCCTTTATGGGTTATGTTAAGTTAACTTCAAAATATAATTCTAGAGTGGCATTTATATTTTAAACCTTAGAGTTAATAGCAAAATAATAGACACAAGGGGTTTTAAAAGATTCTTTTAAATCATTTGATCTGAAATATCTGCAAGAAAATTAAAAAATAAAGTACGCTACTTTTAAACAACTAAGGGAAGTGATCCTCCATAACATCACGCGCATATTCATCAAGTTTCTCCTCTCGTTCGCAGGTACGTGAACTTCAGGTCCGGGGTGCTCCATGCCGTCCCGAGGGAAAGTCGAGCCGAACCACGCACGATGGCCAGGGTAGGATTTCATCGTTTTCAATGTGCGTGTGAACAAATTAAAAGCGCTGCAAAACAAACTTCTTTTCTATTTTTTGGCAAGGGAATTCATCGAAATAAATTTTCTCATATTGGAAGTTGTACTGGAGTCTAGATGCTGGAGATCTTTCCTACGCGTGGGAATGCAGTGAAATCAATACCTTTAATTATACGAAACTAAAGCATTGCTATAAGGACGTAAATTTGCATAAAGCAAATTATGATAGGAGTTTAAGAAAAGGTAACTTTATTATTAATTTAAAACGCAACCAAATCTTATAATAAGGTACCCCAGCTGACAGAAAGGGAAGTGGCATCTCAAGCAACTCATTAAAAACAAAAAGATAATGAACTCCGCCCTACGTAAATTTAAGAAAAAATACCCTAAGACCTGGCTGAAGATAATTCAAAGTTAAATGAATTTTAAGCTCGGGAGCTACATGATTAATTCCTAATAGTTCAGTAAATTGAGAACTAAACAGCGAGGTAGTCGCAGACAGTGCAAAACAAGCTGACGTCTCGATCGGACGAGTTTAAAGCGTGCAAAACAATGATGATTAAAAACCAAACCTTTTAGCGTCAATGAGCACCGTTATCATACACTTCAAGGGACTGAGGAAATAACTGGAGGCATTCAGATTGCAAAAAATCAAAAGCACCTCATTTATGAAATCGAAAATCAATACGATCCCCGAAACTATCGTCCAATAACATTAACATCCCTGACTCGCAATAGATATGAGCTTGTTTTTATGTGTAGTGTCTTGAACTTCCTGAATTGCGATATTTTTCATTAAGTAGACGCTGCAATCTCAAATTAAACAATCTTCTCCTCAAGTAACACACAATAAATCAGCGTCAAAAGTGAAATCAGGTTGAATCAAATACAAATTAGTTAAGTGAATCCTTGAATTTCTTTCTGAGCGCCAGGAAATACTAAGTAATTGAGCTGTAATTAGTTGCTGTAATACTGAAGTAACTTCTGGAGTCCCGCAGCAAAAGAGGAAAAGAAGACCTTTCACGCTTCCAGCGTGATAGGTCCCTCTTTTCCTTGATTTCCCTCTTTCAGAACGATAACATTGCGTGCGATAACATCTTGCGTGCAACCTGCAACAGATATCAGGTTATTATTATTGATAGTCTCTTGTTTAAGGTAGGTTTTGGATAGACAAATTTTACTCCATGAATTAAGTGGTTATTCACTGATATTAAAGCCATCTACCGATACATAAGTAAAAAATCGAAATGCGAGGCTCTTTCTACCTCAATACTATTAGTAGCTGGCTTTAAGAATTGGGGTGCTCAGTTATACCAAAGGTGCGGGCATTCCACGAATCGGAAGTAATTTTCTTTTATGAATTTCTGGGAAAAACAACCCCTGCACTTCAACACCTGTCTTGGAAGGGACTAAGAAAAGAAAAGCAAACCAAATAAAATTTCTGAGAATTGAATTTAGCATCGGTCCTGACATGAAGGAAGCACGTTTAAATGTCTAAAGTGCTACGCTAAGGAAACTAGGTTTCATTAAATGAAAGGATGTTAAATATTCGAGGAAGAGAAAAGGAGATTTTTGTGTTATTTAGTGTCGATTGGACCAGCCCATTACTATGCGTTGAATGGTTGAGAGCCTTTACAGGAGGACTTTATTTCGTAAATATCAACTGAATATAAAGAATAGCTACCAGGCTACTGAGAAATCTTATTTTAGCAAGTAGAGTCACTTTGATACAGATTATCTTGGGTTGGGAGCGACGGCGCCCCTTATAATGTGGTTTATTATTTTAGATAAATAATAACAGTCGAATTTAGCCCTTGCAGCTTAGTTGCAGATTAGTTTGATCACCTTATTGTTTGTATGGAGAGACAAGACTAGAAGAAGGGAAAAGGGATCCTGGAGAAAACGGTAAAGGGAATTCTTTCTTCCCTCGCTTCATTAGTAGCAAACGTTACAAGTAATTATTTGAAAAAACAAGAATTACGATTGAATGAGGTACCATTATCACCAATCACTTTAATTTATACCCGCTGGCAAGCTAACACCCTCTGCCACACTCCTCGCAGTAACTTGCAGGAAATATTAAGGTGCAAGCCTCCGGAGGGCGATATCGAAACAGAGGAATGACGCCCTGCGCTGCACCGAGCACGAGCGCTGCCTACTTCCCTGCATCGGAAATTTATTAAGCTGATAAATAAATTTGGCCTAATATAGCTTGCGTGAATGCTTTTTTTACATAAAATTATTACTTTGGTTGAAGGTATTATTGCAAATATCCTGTTCACTTCAGTAAAAACTTCAACAAAATCCGGGTCACTTCAGTCCAAATTCTATTGTATTGCTTCATGACATGTCTAAAGTAATTTTAGCTTAGCATTATGCTTTGGTATCAATGGGCACTGACTATATTAAATAATATTTCCTTAAGCTGTGAAGGATTAAATATAAATTGAAAAACTTTTAGGGGACACTAAAGATAGATTACCCAAAATCAAGAAATCCGGTATTTACCGGGTCAACTGTGGCTCATGCGATGAATTCTACATTGAAACAAACCCTTTACGGCTTAAGGAAATATTATTTTATGTATTCAGTCTTAATTATGCCGTAAGGAGTTCAATTTGTCCTTTCCTTCAACGGGTACAACATGAAACTAACTTGTGGCAAGACAGTCACACTAGCCAACGCAAGTGAAAGTTGGTTAGTCAATAGTAACTCAATGCAACACCTGCTGTCATTAAAACTGTAAAAAAATTATCGTAATTTACTTCAAAAGTTGGTCTGCATGCTGAATGATAGGTTAATTGGTATTTTAATGGGTAGTTTTTTCAAGAAATTATAAATTTTGAGCTCATCCGACAGTGGCTTTGAATTAAATTTCTTGTGAGAGGAAATCTTTTCTGTCATATGAATATGATATAAACGTGAAACACACTTTTCAACCAAATTCTTTATGCACATTCTTTAAATGCTGAAAATATTTAGTACATTTAGCAACAATTCCTTGGTACCAAGAGTATCTAAAACTAAAACATCATGGGTTAATAGGGACGTCACTTCGTAAATTGGCTTAACTTAACACCTCTTAAATATGCTGCTTACATTAAATTGCATCTCTAAAGTAGAACATAACATGAATCCCTCACCTAGTAACTCTTCACAAGTGATGCCTATGAGATTGATGGAATTTGATGACATCATTATTATTATTATTATTAGGTAATCTACCGGTTAAGGTAGGTTTTTGGATGGACGCAACTATCAAATAAACATTTTGTAACTCCCCGCCTAGCAAACTAATCTATATCAGGTCCCTCTTCATCTCGGTGTACTTCTTTCCTCCATTCATCCCGTCCAACATCCCTATCCTGTTCCTACCCTTACCACGCTTGCCCAACATTCTCCCCTCTAATACCTTCTTCAACATTCCACTACCGCTCAATACGCCTTTCATCCATTTTTCCTGCCTCCATAGGATTTCTCTCAACAAACCCCTCTCCTCACCCACCATCTCAAGTACTTCCTCATTTGTTTTCCTTTCGGTCCATTTCACCTTCTCCATTCTTCTCCACACCCACATTTCAAAAGCCTCCAATCTACGTCTATCCTCCTGCTTCAGCGACCACGTTTCCGCGCCGTACATAGCTACGCTCCATATCAGAGTTTTTACGAGTCTTGTCTTAACATCCCTACTCAACGTCCCCGTCATCAACTCCCTCCTCTTTGAGAAAGCCTCCTTGCCTAGCGCAATTCTTCTCCTTACGTCCGTACCACTTTGACCGTGTTGGTCCAAAACACTTCCGAGATATGTAAACTGCTCTACCTGCTCTATTCTTTCCCCGCCTATTTTAAAATTTAGCTTAGCCTTTTTCTTTCTAGAAAATCGCATAACCTTTGTTTTATTAATATTGATTCTCATCCCATATTTATCGCACTGAACCTCCAATTCACTCAACAATGCTTGCAACCCCTTGGCTGACTGAGCAACTAATGCTTGGTCATCAGCAAACCTAACCGATTTTACGAATTCCCCTCCGACTTTCATTCCTACCTCCAGTTCTTCCCATGCCTCTTTAATCATTTCCTCTACATATACGTTGAACAGTACCGGTGACAATGGGCAACCCTGCCTTACACCTCTTCCTAACACTGCCCATCCGGACTCGCCGTTCCCCACTCGCACCTGAGCAGTCTGAGACATGTACAGGTTGCGGATCAGTCTCCTGTCCCTCCAATCCATTCCTATTTTCTGCAATACACGCATTAATTTTTCCCAATTCACTCTATCAAACGCTTTTTCGAAATATACGAAACAGGCAAAAACGTCCTGGTTGTATTCTATACTCCTCTCAATTAGTGATCTCATTACTGCAATGGCATCACGCATACCTCTTCCCTTCCTAAACCCAAACTGATCATCCCCTAAGTAATCATTTGCCTTACTCTCTATCCTTTTGTTGATGATCCTGAGAATAACTTTAGCTGCGTGGGATATCAAACTTATTGTTCTGTAATCCTCACATGACGAAGCCTTTACCTTTTTTGGAATAGGAACTAACACCGATCTCACAAAATCTTCCGGCCAGATTCCTTCCTCATAGATACTACGAATCAGTTCATATATGGCCTTCTTCCCACCTTTCCCTAACCATTTCAACATTTCTACAGGAATATTGTCCACCCCCACAGCCTTGTTTGCTTTCATCTCCTTTAATGCCCTTTCTATTTCATCGTCGAGTATGCCTGGACCTAAGCTATCTTCTTCTACCTCATGTTCCTTTTCTATGTCTAACCTTGTCGGCCTAAGTTCTTTACCATACAGTGTTTCTATATATTCCTTCCATCTCTCTTGGATTTTTCCTGGTTCAACTATTATCTTACCCCATTTATCTTTAACTGTCAGCACAGATCTTGCCTTCTTACTTCCCGATAATAACTTAACCTTGCTGTATAGAGCACCAATTTCACCCTTCTTCTGTAGACTTTCCATATCCTCGCATTGCGTTTTCCACCATTCTTCTTTTGCTTTATTTGTGGCCCTTCTCAATTTATTGTTTAACTCTTTGTACTTCATTTTGCCTAACTCTGTGTTTACATTTTTCCATCTTCTTCTCTCGTCCATCTTTGCAATCATCTCATCCGTTACCCATGGTTTCCTTATCCTTTTCCCGTTAACGGTTCCTATAGTGTCTTTAGCGGCTTCCAATATCCCTTTCTTGATACATTCCCATTTTTCTTCGATAGCACTCAGTTCTTTACCGTCATCCATCATTTTCTCTACAGCCTCCTGATACTCCTTCTTCGTTAATTCATTTACTGCTTCTAAATTCCATTTTTTAACCCGCCGCCCTTGCCTTATCTTCTTGAAACGAACATTACATTTCATAACAACTAAATTGTGGTCAGAGTCCGCGTCCGCTCCTGGGAAACTGTGCGAATTTATCACACTGTTCCTAAACTTGTGCCTAACCATAATATAATCCAACTGATACCTTTCTGAGTCACCTGGCATTTTCCATGTATACCTACGCCTTTTGTGGTGTCTAAACCATGTGTTGGTGATGACTAACCCCTGTCTCCTGCAGAATTCAATTGCTTTCTCTCCGCGTTCATTCCTCGTACCTAACCCATAGTCCCCCACCTCACCACCATCTCTTCCTTCGCCTACCGTCGCATTCCAATCCCCCATCACTATTAAATGTTTCCCTGCAGGAACACTCGCGATGATATCCTCTAACTCATCATACATCCTATCGACTTCTTCCTCCTTGTGGTTGCTCGGTGGCATGTATACCTGAATAATGACCAAGTTCGTCGGCTCTGCTTTAATCTCTACGAGTAAAATTCTATCTGTCGCTTGCTCTATGTTGACTACGCTTCTTCCTAACCCTTTATTTAAAATTACGGCAACCCCTCGTTGGCTCTCGTCCCCGCCGCTGTATATTACTCTATAATTGTCACTCCAGTAATCCCCGCTATCCTTCCATCTCACCTCGCAGAGGCCTAAAACATCTATGTTACCTCTTTCCATCTCTCGCTTAATATTTTCTAATTTGCCTCTCCTCAACATTGTCCTGACGTTCCAGGTTCCTATTCTAACTACTTTCGCCTTCTTCTGAGTCTTCTGTCCTGCTGAAGTTATTTCTTCCCTGCAAGGGTTTCGTGGGATGACGACCGCGGAAGCCTTGCCTCTCCCGCTGCCGGGCACGACACACGGCCTCTTGGGCCGAGTCCCGTAGTTGCCAGGACTCATATTATCTATAGTGCCCATCATAATATTCTTGGGAATCATAATTGAGGTGGTTTCCCGTTGCCTTCCTCAATAGTGTTTTTAACGTGACACCATCACTTAATGGCCGCCCCACTGGGGTCAGACGCCATTGCAGCCGCCTCACTGAGGAACAGACGCTGCGTGGACTACCTTTCGTCTGGCTCCTAACCTTCGACCTATCTGGCATGGGTGACCCTTCCAGGAGTAATTATTATTACTCCCGCCAGCACAGCTCTAGGGGTCATCGGAACACACAAGCCCTTCCACCACGACAAGGTTGTAGTCCATGGGAGGGGATGACATCATATGATTGAAAATTTGATCGTTCTTCTTTTGGTGATCATCAGTTAATTGAAGAACCTTTTAACTAACAATGGCGTATTTCTTCTAAAAAGGTCAATTGTTTACACTCAACCCAATTTTAGAAAGCGATACACAAAGTTAAATGCCAAGTGGTTAAATTGAATTTCATCATAATGTGTTAAAGATATAACCAAAAAGATATAAACAAAAGAGTCTCATAAAACTGTTAGTATTGAAGAAATAGAGCAATGCCCGACGGCTAGTAATTCCCTCAGAACAATTCCCTTAGCTACTCAAGAGTTTAATTATAACGTGAAAGGACGCTTTACTGGGAGGAATTTTACCAGAAGACTTCGTTTAACCTGTATTCCCCATCTTAAACATAAGCAAATGCACATCCTGAAAATGGAAGAGTAAGCAGAATTTAAGGCTGACCAGAAGTTTCATCTCACTCTCAAATAAGGCAGTTCTGAGGATCATCAATGGAATGGCAAATGCTTTTTGAGAATATAAACAACTTAGGGTTAGACAAAATAGGAGCATGCATGATGCAATGAGTAATGGAATCACTTGCAGAAAAGTCTATAAAATATAACCGGGTTTTGTTTGAGTAATGAATATATTTTGACAATTGATTTGAAAAAACAAAAGGAAGAAAAATTATTGAACATTTTTCAGAGGATAAGTTTAGATGGGAGGGCCAGGCAGAGGGGGCAAGGCAGGCAAGGCCTATTTTCTCATCCATCCATCAACTTATTTACTGAGGAAAAAGTGATGCAGGTGGTTTTCCTCGACATGGACCAGGAATTGAGGAAAATGGAGTTCATATCGTAAGGAAGATCTTCATTAGGACAACTAAGGGATTGTAGTTATTAATGATCACTTTACAGAATCAGTGTAATAGGAATGGAATGAGTATCAATGCAGAGAAAATAAATGATTGAATGCTCTCAATGAATAGAAGACTAAGCAAAACAGCATTTGATTAGGGCATAAACTAATTACTTTGATTGAAAGAACTTTAAATGAAAATAAACTGCATATCTGGGACATTAAAAAAAATAATTGCGCTACGTAAAGCGGCTATGCAAAGTTGTTGAAGTTGTTGAAATGTATCGAAAATAAATGTAATGAGAAATATTAATAATATATAGAGTGGTTTCATTTGTTCATCGATGCAACAGGAAACACTTGGATTGAATGATTTTGAGACTTGTGTGTGGAGAAGATTGACAAAAAGAAAATTGACGTTAAGTAATTCTAGGAATGCCAGGAGGGGAAACATGGTTGCACGAAGAAATCTGAAGAAAGAGGGACACTGGAACCTTGAAGCATTGACACAATCCTCGAGGGAGGGAGAATGTTGGCTAAGCAAAGCAGAGGGAGGAAATTAAAGATGCCCGCTGTTTGTTATGAAGGGGTGCAGGAAGGATATGACCTCAAGTAATATATTAATTGTACTCTGTGATTTTTAGAATGTTTTGTGTTGTGGTATAAAGTTTCGAGTTGTGTTAGTATTCAGTCTCTGGATCTTTCCAAATATGAATTTCCACTCTAACCTCTCCGGTTACAACAATCTCGTCATCACCCGAATTATCAGCCATGAGCCATTCATTCCGAAGAAGATAAAACTTGATTGAGGGATGAATTAATCTCAAATATTGACGTATTAGCGTCAATTCAATCAAAAAGAAAAATAATGCGAGACAAACAAAGAAACTCTTAAAACATAATATCATTATCAGAAAATAAGGAAATTTGTTTATTATTGCCCTGAACATGAGCGACTCCGAGTATAAACTTTATCGTAACTGCGATGCGATTTTCAAGGAATAATTTGGAAGTGATAAATGCCATAATTCCCAGCGCTTGAGTTTAATTTCTACCGGAGCTCGTAGTGAGTGTAATTTTAACGGTGGTGGAAAAATCGATACAAAATACTTTCACTTGGTTATTTAATAATCAGTTCTTTGGAAAAGGAGAAAGATCAAAGAAAGAAGAAGAAAGAAGAGATCAAAGAATGGAAGAAAGCCATCAATTTCAAAGCGAAAGGTTTTCATGTAAAGGAGAAGACAAAAGAGCGGAAAACTGCGATTTCCATTTATGTCTATTTAGAGTGAGCACTTAATAGCGTCAGCTGAATCAGATGATCTATAATCCCAAGAGAAGAGCTTAAAATTGACAAAAGACGAACGATGTTCCAGGTGAGTGACCAAACGTGCCAAAGAAAGGTAATCACAAAAACACCCAGAATTTCAAATTTTACTTTGAAAAACACATTAACAAAGTAAAAGCGAAACTCTTTCCGCCGAAGGTACAGAGAAGTAACATTCACGCTAGGCTTTCCTGAGAGAATGCAGGGAGAAGAAATATCAAGATCTGGCGAGAATGTGTAATACTAAATGGAGGATTGCGAAGAAAATTAATGATAGATGCATACAGAACCACATAAAATTGCAAGATGCATGGAAAAGGCAAGAAGACAGAATTATTCACATGGCCGAGTGAAAAACTGGAGGTAATGGAAGAGTTTTGGAAGCATAAGAAACACATACATCGGAGACTTATGAAAAGAGAAAGCCTTGTAGCTTGAGAGTAAGAATATACTTCACTGAGATAAATGCCAAGAGAAATCTTTCCATGAATGAGAATTGTGGTCGCTAATAAGCTGACCTGGGCAGAAAATGGAAAGAACTGGAAGTGTATATTGATGCAGGGCGGGTGAGCCCGCCAAGGCAGAAGGGGCGGGGAGGGGGGGCGCAAGCAAGAACGAGTTGACGGCGGGGGGGTCAGTGCAATCGGTTTGCAGGGGTGGCGGCGGGGTGAGCAAGCGGGTGGGAATGGCAGACGACGGATGTGACCGGATTGGGCAGGTGAAGGAAGGCGTCGGAAGAGGTGCACGAGGGCAGCCGCGTGACTTCTTTCGTGCATCTACACGAGGGGGCGAAGGGGATGCAGTCGAAGGGAAAGGCACCATTGGTCGTGATAACTCAATATATAGTACGAGGGCAGGCTGAAAAGTAATGCACACATACCTGTAGAGCGCGAACAAAAATAAATAGCAAGATCGGGAAAAAAGTACATTAAAGTACAGTTCTTAAATTTCAAAATCACATTCTCAATTTTCAGCATAGTCACCGTTCAGGCTAACATATTTCTCCCAACGTGTGACAAGTATTATCATTCCGTCACGGAAAAACTCTTCCGACTTTTCTCGAATACAGGACTCGACAGCTGCCTTCACCTCATCGTCCGAGGTGTAATGATATTACCCTTCGAGGTGTCTCTTGAGTTGAGGAAAAGAATAAAAGTCGCAAGGCGCAAGATCGGGGGAATAATGAGGGTGTAGAATCAGTTCAAATTTTAGGTTTCGCAGAGAGTCTCCAGTTGCACGTAAGTTGTGTGGACGATCGTTGTCATGTTGCAAGATTATTAGCGCCAGGCTGTCTTTAACACGACAAACTCGACTATGTATATACTGAGAAGAATTTACCGTTGCCCCTCGTTCCAGAAAATCGTTCACATTAACTTGGTGAGCATCCCAAAACACAGTCAATTGACATTTCATCAACAATTATGTGTTTTTCAGGCTCGAAACCACGAAATTTTACTACTCATCGATTCACATTTTTCACATAAATAGCATTTCCATCATAGACAGCCTTTAAACGACGATGTTTTTCAGTAGGAGTCTCTTATTCAGCAGTTAAAAATTCGATAACAGCAGCACGCTGTTTAACTCGCGTTTACATCGCACTAGAACGCGTCTCCATGCTTCCGCTTCTCAAAATACCCTGGATGAATGTAACGACGTCAAACCTGCGCATGCGTGTTGAGGGGGAATGTTACTTCCACATGCCACCAGGAGTGCTTCTCAAGGTCATTTTTTGTGGTCTACAAGCATGTGTGCAGTAGTTTTCAGTCTACTCTCGTACTTGTAAGAATCGAAAAAAATTATCATTGCCTTCGGCACTGCGATAATGTTTCCTTTCATGTTTCGAAATTATATACGTTATTAAAATAAATGTTAAAGAAAGTATCCTTTCAAAAAAAACTGTAATGAAACATTGGTAAATCGTTTTTTGGCAACGATAATGAAAATAGAAAAATCTACGTTGTCGTTGACAGTCTCTGATAGGAGGCATGAGGAAATGCGTCCTTGGACGTCATCCGCGCCGTTTGAACGCCTTGTGGAAGCCTTTTCGAACCCAAGGGAAATGTATCCAAACTACTCAGATTCTCTTGTTGCCATAATAACCGATGCTGTTTGGATCAAGTAGAACGGCGAGCTCCAATAATGAGCGAGCGGCCCTCCGAGGGAGCAGACCACGAGCGAAGGAGGCGCGGGGGGAGGAGGCGACCATCGAGTAGTGGCGATCGGCCAAAGGGGCGGGAGCGAGACGGGGGTGCTCCACGCCCGACCGCCGCCCCGGGGCGGGGGTCGAGGCGGAGGCGATGGCCAAGGGCTCCGGAGCCACGGGAGGGCCGTCGACGACCCCTCGATGTGCCCATTGCAACGGTCGGAGCGTGCATGAATGAGGAGGCATTCCGGGCCCTTGGAGAGATTGTCGTTTTAGTAGCCATGGGAACTCTCCGCGAATACTAGATTTTGATTACGCTACTCATGCACTGGGAATTTTCTCAAATTTGATTTCATTTTCTGAAACCGCGAACGACTTCACTTTCTTCACGTCTAATTAAAAGCGAACATTCCCTCAGTGTAATATTTTTTCAAACAATTTGCTTCGCATTTCAATGGGATAATGTGCTTTGCTGTATCTTCCCATGCCGAGCACCATTGAGGTAGATTTCGCACAGCTACGCATATGCAATTTTCGAGATGCAACTGCCGGATTCCGATTTCCCTAGCATTTCCAGGCCCCCAGGAAATGACACATTGGTTTAGGGTGGTGATATTTTCGAGATCGAGTCAAATAAAATCGAGAGGTTGGTATTTATATCGAGTAAAAACTTAAAATTGAGTCGAAGGGAGGAAAGAATTGGGAGAAATGATCACACGTTTTGAATATTCAGACAACCACTTTAATTTCATGCGCTGTGAATAACTAACAAAACCATTTAAGTTACCTAAATACGGAGACTGAAATTATGCACTAATCATTTGAGATCAGATTTGAAATCTCTGGTGAAAAACGAATATCAAACGCAGGGTTAAAATTAAATAAAAATAGCGGAGAATGGCCAAGATGTACGCACGTAGACAGAGAGTGAGATGAATTGAAATTCACAGGTGTAGGGATGATACGAAACGGCGGTCCCTCATGTGGGGAGGAGGGACGGCACAATGTCCTCTCTCGCAGTTCATGACTCGGGAATCGAATCATATACTACGCGCCTAGTACACCACGCGCATCCTTCATTCAGCAGGGCCGACTGCAGCTGGGGAACTCATGCTACAGGTAAATCAAGGTAAAATCTTCCTGGAAACTCCAGTTTCATTCCGCCTCGACCCCAATTCTATAGGATGGGGGAACAATGACGTAACAACGTCTTTTTTGTTTTTGCACACGCACCAGTCCCATCACCATGACGACACCCTTGACGCAAATGGATATTTACGCCTGGAATATTTTCCCCAAAATATGATGGAACCAAATCAGGAAATGGGAGACAACATCGAAACAAGCTTGCCCTCCGAATGATAGTGCACTCTTCCAGACCCGAAGGCATGGGCGGAAGGGACAGCAAAAGACGGAGAGACGTGCTAGGAATTAGGATTGAAAGATGGCAGCGGGGCAATTGGAACTACAATTACAGAGTGTGTGTAGCGGAGGGGCGGAGAGTAAACGCGTCGGAACGTTGCAATGAATAGGAAACTTGGGAAGGGGTTAATAAACGTGGAACAAGTGGATGACGAAATAAGTGTTATCATTCGAAATAGGAGATGATGCGGTCGATCTCGTGTAAATGTAAGTGTCGACAAGCAGTCATGGGGAGGAAAGAGTTGAGGATGTTTACTATCAATTAGACAAAGTGATTGCGAATAAACCTGAAAGAAAACAGTCGATGGTAATGGGAGATCAGAAGGTGGCCTTGGGGAGAGAGATTCGGAAATCAGGATGGAGAGTGCGATAGATGAGTAAGGAATGACTACAATGAAATAAATATGGAGATTTTCAGAGGAACTGTTGCAGGATTATTATTATATATTATAAAGAACCAATTAGGCAATTGCCCTGGTGGCAACGGTCCAGTCTGGTCACTGGTCACTCTTACAATGCACATACATAGATACACACACTAGAAGAATAGATATGAGACATATTGCTCTTATATACAATGACCATTACCAACCACACCTTTACCATCACACATGGGCTATGTTAACACCAAACCTACAGTACACCATCCATCGCCACCACACCCCGTCCACAATCACCAACTCTTCAATTGCATGCACCGTTCAAAATCACGCACCGTTATCACATCAGTCACTTATGCAATACAACTTCTCACGCCGTCCACACCACGTACTGAAGGATATTTAAATAAGTGTAATAATATATTAATCACTGATCAATGAAGTTTATTACCCTGTGGCTGATTTACACTTGTTATTGAAACTGCTAAAATTGGAAATGGAAAGGGCTCAAACAAACCTCCAGGCAGCTGGTTCCAGTCAACAATAGTCCTATTTAAAAAGGAGTATTTTTTCTTATTTGTTTTTTGCGCTTTAATTTTTATTTTTAGACTGTGGTCGTTTTTTCCCTTAAAGTTTGTTTTTTCTATCTCTTTCCATAAATCTTCCCACACGTCGTCATTTTTTTTACAATTCTATAGTACATCGCGCCTAACCTAATCCTTTTCCTATTTTTCAAACTCTCCCATTTCAGTATATCCAACATTTCCGTGACACTATCTGTTCTCTTGCACATTCCTAGTACATATCTTGCTGCCTTTCTTTGTGCTTTTTCTATCTTTTTAATATTATGTCCCACTCCATATGGATTGGATCGGGTATTCTTCGAACGACAGGGCTAGCCAGTACCTTATGGTATATTCTTTTTCTTTTGGGGCTACGCTACTTCCTTTTAAATTTCTCATTACCCAATTAAGTACGTTACAGTACAGTGTCACATTATCTGCTTGGACTTCCCTCCCAATCCCCAGTTAAGTAAACGCCTAAATAAGAGGAATATTCATCAAGTACGAGCCCCTTGCTTATATTTAAATATTGGCGCTTCAGAACACAGTTTTGTTCCTGCAGTGCCATCTACTGATTCATTGAGAAGCTATAGCAGCATTTGTTTTGTTTCAGGAGTCGTTCGTTTGCCCGTCCATGCAAACAACAATGTCCGCGACAATCGTTGATCCCGCCAGCTGTGAAGTGCGTTCTGTCATACGATTCTTGTATGCAAAAGGATTGTCGATTGCTGAAATTCATCGGGTGTCACTGTTTCAAGTGCAAGAAGAGGAAGTAGTCGCTGGCTGTAAGATCAGGACTGTAGGGAGGGTGGTCAAAGAGTTCCCAACGGCCCAAAAACTCTCGTCCACTGAACATTCTTTGCTCTTTGTGGTGGTCGGTGAGCATTTTCGGTACCCATGTTGGACACAATTTGTGGTATTCGAGGTTATCCGTGACGATATTGTAGATAGTAGTGCGTCCAAGTTGAGTAAATTGTTCAGCCAGGCCATTAATTGTCAATCGACGATCAACATCGCAGTTTTTGTTCCACTTGCGAAACAATTTTATCGGTCAGAATACTGGGCCTATCACTTCGCTCTTCGTCATGGACATTTGATCGACCATTTTTAACATCACGGCACCATTGTCTAACCTTTCCTTCACTCATAACTGCAGGTCCATAAACTAGGTATAATTCCCGATGAATTTAAGCAGCCGACAATCCTTTTGCCTACAAGAATCGTATGACAGAACGCACTTCACAGCTGGCGGGATCAACGATTGTCGCGGACATTGTTGTTTGCATGGACGGGCAAACGAACGACTCCTGAAACAAAACAAATGCTGCTATAGCTTCTCAATGAATCAGTAGTTGGCGTTGAAGGAGTAAAACTGTGTTCTGAAGTGCCAAAATTTAAATATAAGCAAACGGCTCTTACCTTATGAATATGCCTCGTATTATATAATAATTGAGACTATTTATTTATAAATCAAAACAAGCTATGGTAGGTTTGAATAATACCGTAATGCCTTTAACTTTAAATTGTAATTTTTTGGAATTCAATTACTTAAAATTGATTTAACCTTCAAAGGTAGGGATCGTTCAGTTTTGCATGTGTGATAAAAATGACATCACTTCAATGAGAGAATTTCTTTTCTATTTTTAATGGCCAGTATTTAACTTTTAAGCAAGTTTGTCAACGAGTGTGATTAATATTAAGTAATGCGAAAATTTGCTGGAGATTGAGAGAGATAATACGTCCTAAGCTATGTGAAAACTCCCAAAAAAACTGGAAACATCTAACACAGATTGGAAAGCGAGACAAATAAGTCCTCCTGGAATGACATGAATAGTTTTTGTAAAATGTACCTAGAAAGGCCAAAATATATTTCAATAAATCTGAGTTTGATACAATCCAGCATGTAAGTAAACGGAAGTATCACCACAACCCTTGCCAACGGTTAGGCATTCATCTACATCTACATAATACCCCGCAAGCCGCCGCAAGGGCGTGTGGCGGGGGGTGTTAGGTCACCACCCAAAAAAGGAATAAAGAAATACCGCATTCAAGACCAACACACACATGCAAAACCCAATCCACAGCAGTGCACACATTCATCGTTTTTCGGCATTTTCACATTCATCGGCATTCGGTGACTCCAATCAACCTGGTCCGGACGAGAGATGGACGATGAGAGTTTGCTCATGCAGCGAAACCTCATGCCCCCGGACAACAGTCATACAGTAATGAAAACGGAAGTTTACCCACGCCCTGAAAAGAGCAAGGAAAGACGAGGAAAACCCCAGTGTGGAGCTGGGAAAGGCCATCGCGAGAGCCTTAGCATCCATCGGCGGTTTCGGGGAAACCCACGCGGGATATTACTGGGAGCACCGATGTGAGAAGCCACTGGGGAAACTAAAGGGTCGACTCACGGGAGAGGAGGGCCACAATACTGCGGGAGTCCACCCTGAATAGAGGCCTACGCACGATTAGGTGAGGCACCTTGCAACGTAGATACCATAGAGGCTGGAGGATCACAGGCTCCAGCATAAGGCTCCACCAATCGGAGAAATCAGTGCCGGCCGAAGACAGCCCCAGTAGAGACCACGAAATCGATTTCTGACGAGGCGGAAACACCTGACTCAAAGGGCTATCGAGACGGGCATACAAAGGAAGCCGTTGGAGTGATTCTTGAAGTCACAATCTCGATCGAGACTAAGCAGTGAGTTGCAGTTGGAATGTAATCAACCAGCGCAAACATCTCCATGTAAACGTCAGCCCTGCATGACCTGAGACTTGGTAGAATCAGAGAAACTTGCACAAGGATAAATCGCCAGGAAAGCAGCTTATCACTCGTCAACGTAAGCAGCTGCTCCAACTCAGTGAATACGGTGGTCTTACGTTGCCAATTACTATCATTACAAATATTTAACCATCAGAGTATTCCTCATAGTTCAATTTCATTAATGATAACCATGCATTCTCTTCCCAAATGGACAGGAAGTAGAAGTCAAGAATGGGAACGGAGCAAGGGAAAGGGTTTAGACGAAGGGTTCCGTTTCGAGTCAAATATTTTGTTTAATTTTGTACAAGTCTTGACTGTGGTGCGTCGGAGATCCAGGTGGGGAGACGAAATTGGTTCTCGGGTTCCTGAAAAGAAAAAATGGATTCCCTGCGGGAACCGAACCCATATAAGAGCCACTAGAAGTGCTTCTTAGACGGTTTTTTTGTCTTGATTTTTAATAAGTAACACAATACGTTTGGCTTATCATCAACTTGACAAACTCAAACATACAATTTTTAGCTTTAGCATCAACTTTGATGGACACACTATTGTCGTAGCGGTGTCGTGACAATGGATTCAACGATTTCCGTCTCGATTAAGGAGAATTGAGTTTCTCGACAATTGAAAGTTTTATTACCTCAGCAAGAGTATGTGTTAGCTTTCTCAAAAATAGATTTCATGGCGACTAAAATGATAAATATAATCTTATTTCAACGCGAAAATATATCCTACAATAAGCCTTTATTTCCTTCTTTGTAATATATTGTATAATGTACCGCAAAGTAAATTGGAATGAGCCACAGCGATAGGAGAATGACAAACTTTCGCAAACAGAAAACAAAAAGCAGCAGTAATTAAATGTGATCAGGGGGAAAGGCAAAATAATAAAAATTGTGAGGCAGAGCAGTTCAATCTCGCCATTTATACATAACAAGGGTTGTACATAGAAGACACAATTGACGCGGCCAGGGGAATGCTAAGATGTGGTGTACGAATTCGAGGAGAATAGGCAATTATGCTTCGATTTGCGGAGAACATAGTTATGCTTTCCAAGGAGAAATAAATCATTACAAGGATATTAGCCAACATAGAAAAGGATATGAATATGCGAAACCTCAGGATAAGCAAGATTCAAAGAAAGGTTCTGGTGGTCTGCCGTCAAAGTAGGGACTGTAGCCTCGGCATAAGATAGGCCGGAGCATTGGGAAGAGTCTTACAGCGAGGACACTAGCGATGGAAGAAGCAAGACGGATACACCAGGTCTGTCTCAAAAATAAGTAGAATAAATCTGGAGGAAAAATGTATTGCAGATCAAAGTACAAATTGCTAAAATTCTTCATTTGGAGCACCAATTATGTATCGACACACCAATGCCAGTGCCTCTGCTATTGTGGTATGCTTCCTGTTTGGCATCGGCAGGATCCTCGTTCAGGCACCTCGCCATGGCCTCTTTGACGTAATCCAATGATACTCAAAGGGCTTGCACTTGGGTCGCACTCAAAGACCTATGTCTCGTCACCAGTTAAAAGTCACCTATTCTAAAAAAAATCGGGTCATTTTCTCCGCGGTCCAAGAGGCCCGGGGCAAAATTGTCACACAAGATTTTCTTCCGGCAGTACCTTGGGGACCATCTTCGCACGCACCTTTCTCATGGCTAAATCTTCCGTGAGAATGCAATGCATTGTAGTTTTCTGAATATCGCACTCTTCCGCTAACATCCTGGCACTTGGGGGTCGATCAGAATTGAGCATGTGCCTCACTTTTCGCCCATTTTCATCGCACTGTGTTGTTGATGGATGGTCATTCCTCTTCGCCAACCTCCTCTCTGCCCTCCCGGGACGTCCTGTGCAGAAGCAGAAAACCATTCCACGGGACACCGCTGTATCTCCCGAACCCAATTTTTGCAGCTTAGCACAAAATTTTATCGCGTATCGTTGCACCATGGGACGTGTCATCGTGACGCGACCCTCCGACAGGGTTCCTGCTTTGTAAAGATTAGCACACTGTTACGGCCCACGGACAACTGAAGCAGGTCGCGTTGCTTCCCATTACCTCCAACCGCCCATCCCGCCACAAATCATCCACTTATCCACCCACGTCGGCGGAAAAAATCATTCGACATTTGTTTTGGAAAAACCATTTACATGCCATAATAAGCGAAATAGGAATGGCTAAGAAGGCTCATTCATTGAACGTTGGCATAATAAAGTGGGGACAGAGAATGGCGCCAGCGAAGAGGCACTTCGAAGAGGGATCAAAAGGGAAGACGGCCCTGGGGCTGGGCATTGACAAGAAGAAGATTGGTTGTTAGACGTTGGGAGAAATGTGTTGGTCTTAACGGGGACTATGTTGAAAAATAAATAAATTATTTTGAAACTTAAGAATTGTACTTTAATGTAATTTTTTGCCCGATCTTGCTATTTGTTTTTGTTTGTGGTCTACATGCATACGAGGTGTGTTAAAAAATTCACGGGAATTTTAATTTTTCGGGCAATAATATTTATTTATTCTTATACATTGATGTTGTCACGTTCAAAGTGATCTCCATTGGAGATTAGGCACTTGTGTCAGCGCTTCTTCCAATCCCCGAAACACTTCTCAAACTCAGTCTTTGAGATAGCCTTTAGTTCTTTCAGCGATGCGCTTTTAATGTCATCTACGGCTGTAAGACGACGGCCCTTCAAGGTTCTCTTAATTTTTGGAAATGGAAAAATGTCACACGGAGCAATATCTGGCAAATAAGGAGGTCGAGGCATCGTTACAGTATTGTTTTTGGCCAAAATTCACGAACAAGCAATGAAGTGTGAGTTGGTGCATTATCGTGGTGCAAAAGCCATTTTGGAACAAATTTTGCTGCCACGCGTTTCATACCCAAAAAATTAGGAAAAATGTCATGACATGATCCAATCGATATGCCAACAGCATCAGCGACCAGCACTTTAATTGTGATTCGGCGATCGTTCATAACCATTTCTTTCACTTTTTCCACGTTCTCATCGATTGTTGATGTGCTGGGGCGTCCAGGGCATTCGTCTTCATCTTCAAGGTCTTCACGGCCTTCTTGGAACGCTTATACCACTCGTAAACTCTTGATTTACTCACAGCAGACTCACCGTAGGCCTTTGTTAACATTTCACACATTTTGCTATGCTTTATTTAATTTTTTATGCAACATTTGATACAAATTCTTTGATCCATTTCTTTTAACAAACGAACATCGCCGAACTCATAAAACACGTCTAATCTTAGTGGCTGTCACAGACAAAATCCATAATGAAAACAGCTGAAAGTTTTATCATACTTCAGGGGCATGTATGCCAACGTAATAAAAATAAGTCTGACAATCGGACTCTCCAAGCCCGCGAAATGAAAATATTCCCGTTAATTTTTAACACACCTCGTGTGTACATTACTTTTCCGCCTATCTCCGTAAACATCGTCATTTTCATCGGCTGGATTGCATCAGGCTGCAATGACTAGGTGCACTGCATTGTGAACGATGCATGATTGGCACGGCATTAACTCTTGCCGAGCTTCCCGGTGGTACCTCGCAGGACTACGCATCCAACTCCTCCGTCCCCTCCCGACACACTCCGTCTCCATCCAGAGGAACTTCCCAACCACCTAAAATAAGCGTGGCGACGGCGAGGGCTTGAGGGAAGGGGGGAACACAGGACATGTGAGGAGTGGAGGCCGAGATTGGACATCCGTTGGCTGACCACCGTTGAATCGAGTGGGGCAGGGGATTGGGGCGGAATAGTTGCCCGGGGGGGGGGGGAGTCGGGTCCTTCTCAGCAGGACCACCCGAGATCCATTGCTGCGTGTGATTGTCTCTGTCCGGGGGTACGGGGAATCAGGGGGTAGGGGGTGCCTCCCCACTCTCACGGAGAAGAAACGAGGCGGGGGCGGGTGGCTGGCCCCGATCGAGACGAGCGCCGCCCGGATAAGCACTGTCAATCCCAAGCAACCGATTCCAGGGGTGAGTGTGGGGTGGGTATGGTATGGGAGTGGGCAGGGGCCCGTTACTTCCCGATGTGGTCTTCCTCGGGAAGCGATCTTCACTCTAGCGGTAGATCATGACGGGTCGGGAAAGTTTACATCTTCACCTACATCATACCACGCAAGCCGCCCCAAGGGAGAGTGGCGGGGAGCCTGAAGAACACCAATCGAAATTAAGAAAAAAACTGTATGCAAAAGCCACAATTTTATACAATTCATAAGCAAAATATGGTGTACATTCATGCAAAAATCCTTTCACCCCACACACATATGCAAACACACAAACTATCAACTAACATACACATGCACCTACCAATATACCCGATTTCTTTGCAATGTTTAATTTTGTTCCGACTTTTAAAATAAGAGTTTTTAATTTTTCTAAAGTGACTTCGGTTTCTTACAATTATGATTCCTGATTTTTAGGGGAAATTATGAGTAATTGTACCTGTCTGCAATTTATCTGTGACTGTAACTGGAATCTATCTCCCTTATTTTGTCGTTGTGGCCTTTTCTACCTAAGTAGTGTGGGGTCCCAATAATTCCTTAAGTGTCATCGCTATAAATTCGTTGGTTCTGAACATTTCTAAAAATCTAAAAGTTTTGCTTGTTCTCTTCGTATCTCAAGTGGCTCCCAGCCTAAATTCCCTAAGAGACCTGTTACGCTTGTGTTCTTGTCATATATATATATATATAAATAAATATATATATATATATATATTTTATTTTATATATATAAATATATATATATATATATATATATATATATATATATATATATATATATATATTTCACGAATCTGGCGGATTTTCTCTGGACTTTACCTAATTCTTTTTGCCAGATTTTCTCCCAAGGATCCCAAATACTTGCGGCATATTCCAAATGTGGTCTAGCTAGAGCAAAACAGCCCCTCTCTTTAACTTTCTCATTACATTTTCCCACCACCTTTGTAATGAAACCGGTTTTCTTTAAAGCGGATCCGCATATTGTCCTGATGTGTGCTCACCATAAAAGGGGTGGTGTTAGAACTACCCCCAAATATTTAACTTGTTTGGCCGTAGTTAGCACTGAACCCTCTATTTAAAGTCATCGACAAATTTTAAGAGTAATATTTGCGACAAATTATGCCTTTTATGACTATAATTTGGTAAAGTAGGTTTCGGATGAACACACACACACACTGGGTGCGACTGCGTTTCTCAACCTCGACTTTCAAGACAACGCGAGACTCCACGCTAAGCCCCTCTTTAATTCTCCAGACCCTCTTTTTCCCTTCATCCCGCCTACCCATCCTACTTCCTATCCCTATCGCTTCCTTATTGGCCTAACATTTTCCCCTCTATCAGACATCTTCAACATCTCACTGCCGATCAGAATGGCCTGCATCTATTTTTCCTGCCTCCCTCCTTATAATTTCTCCCAATCGCAATCTTCCCCAGCAGCGCCACTTCTTATCCCCACCACTTCCTAAGTTTTTCATTTTTTCATTGGGTTCACTTTCACATCTCAAAAGCTTCGTCATCATCGTTATTCAATGACCATGCTTCTGCGCTATATAAAACCATACCTCATTTGAATGTTTTCCCTTTTATTCTATTAATAACATGGACTATTTTCTATATCCATAATTCCGAACTATGAAAGCTGATTTGACTCCTCTTATAATGCTCCTGCTACGCAGAGTACCATGGTCCAAAACCCTCCACAGGGAGGTCGCCTGTTCTGGAAAGGAAGATCTGGAAAAACGATACCAAATAACCATTATAATAATTATAATTGGTCTACACCATCGCTACTTTGCTAAAACTCACTTCCCCAAACACTATTACCACACATTCAGCACTAATAGACAATGCTTTAATTCTGCACGTTTCCGGCCTGTCTTCATTCCGTCCGATCAGCCTTTATCTATCTTTCCCTGTATTCCTTGCCCATTAATCCATCACCGCTCTATTTTCACTTCATCCTTCGATCAATCTTCTGTCCTCCAATGCCTGCTAATCCGTGATTATTATTCATGCCCAGAGCATTACTCTAGTTACTTTCCTTGAACGCCTTTCGTAATCAAGAAATACGAGTCCTAAAATTTGTTCCTTGGCATCATGTTCCAATCCTGTCTAAAAATTCTGCTCTATTTACCAATCGTCTCTTTGGTATATTCTCCTCTGAATCTTTTCCGGAGTACTTCCATATTTCTCTCTTCTCTAGAGCAGCATATACGGAATTTCTGTTGTAAATTTACTGATATTCTCCCACTTTCCTGCCAAGTGCATTTATTTCATTCGGTTTCTGGACACCTTCCAAATCTTTACCCCGCACCTTGTACCGCGTTTCAATTCACCCAATTATTTTTCTCCCCTTCGTTTGTTATTTATCACTTTGTAATTTCCACTTCCCGATTTTGTATTTACATTCTTACATTTCTTTCCCTGAGCGATCTCTCTTTCTCGATTCGAAACCACTTTTTCCGTAATCCATGACTCCATAAGCCATTTCTCCTTGGTGGAGGAAAATCCACCTAGGTGGAAATCGAACCCGCGACCTCTGGTCGTTTCCATTGTTTCATCACGGCATCCTTTCTCTTCAAGGTATGTGACCACGCCTTCTCCAATGCACCCGGTGAATTCACTCGCTAAGAATTGTATGGACTCGGTCCACGTCCAGTATTTCACCAACTGGGCTTCCTGGTACTCCCTGCTTTACTTTTTGGAACTCAATTCCTCATCCACCTCCCCTGTTTTTCTTTTTGAATTCATTGTTACATCTAATTAGCTCAAAAATATTATCTGAATCTGCATCCACTGCCTAAACCAAGTGATTCCACTTTTGCTAAATCTGCCATAGTCATGCGACAGTACGACTAATATCGACTCTGACGCAGAAAAAAAGAAATACTATTAAACCAAAATGAAAAATGTATATATACTATAAATCTGACAGTAAATTTTGCTTAAAAATATATTCTTTTTAACCCCAGTTCAAAATCTACGTAAGTTATTCCCATTTCGAAGAAGCTCAGACACAATTGGTCAGGGTTATGCAAAGGCGAGTCACAGACTTTATCCCTAAAGAATACGATAAAACAAACTGCGAGTCTAGGTGGTACCTTATTGACGTTAGGAAAGAGCTTCAAAAGCAGAGAATGTTACAGAGAGGACAACAGGCGAAAACATATCTTCGTTGCGTGTTAAGCAGTAATTGGACGAGTGTACATTTTCTCAAATTGAAACCAACAGATAATTATGCAGCGCCTTGCGAGAATTAATACGTAAAGTACTCTGTGAGTGTACTTGGACAGTGACCCTAAAACGCTTTGGTCATTCGTCAGAAGGATACCGGGGGGGGGGGCTTCATAATATAATTTGATAACGATGCCATTCACCCTGATAGTGAAGGAAAAGCTAACACTCTCAATATCTTCCGAAATAAGTGAAGTTTATGAAGATGGGGTGGTAGGCAAGGGGATGCAATTTTTTGGATTTACACGAAATAGGCAGTTGAAAAGGTTATTCATGCTAAACTAATTTATAAATTAAAGCTCGTCGGCACAAATAAGAGCGCAATAAATTGGGCCAAAGACTTTCTTTTAGACATAAAACAGAGGGTTGTTCTTGAGGGCGCTAGTTCTGATGGCGTGCGAGTGACCTCATAAGTGCAATCGGGCTTCTACTTTTCTTGACTTTCGTAAACGATTTGGACCACTAAAGTGGGCAAGTAAGTAAGTGATTCAGCGGGAGACATCTGGGGAAGATGATTGATTATATCCAGCAGAGGATCTTGGTGGAATTGTCCATACTGAAAAGAATTTGTACTTTTCCACAGATTTTTATTATAAGATACGATGCGGTTCACCGACTTTCGGCATCATCAGGTACCTCAAGTCTTTTTAGTATGAACAATAAATACTTCCACGAAGTGAAGCCTGAAACAGTAGAATATATTGGTAGAATTGGTAACAGTAGAATATATCACAATGAATCCGGATTGCTTGCTATCGCGTCCCCCAATCATCGAGCACACTCTCATTTGCTCCACTCCTAAACTCATTCGGCATGTAGACATGACCAAGAACTCATTCTGTTGTCCCAGCTTTTATCTTCACTAATCATAATCCTTCTCTCCCATGACTCGCTTACCACCCCTCTCTTGCCACTCACCCCTCGCCACTTCTCCCCTCGTCGCCCTCGATGACCCCTGCTCCTCTCCATCTCACCTACCACCCCCCTAACGTGGTTTCCCTGACCTCAATGCCGTCCTAACTCTCCAACCTCCCATTTGAGCCGTTGTGTTCCTCTTCTGCCTCTCCTTCGCCCCAGTTGCAATTCGACTGAGCAAGAATTTTGTACAAGGACATCTGTGGAAAATAATCCCTCAGTACCACAGGCCGACACGAAAACCTTCCCTTATGACGGAGTCCCATAGTTACCTGGAATCATTTTCACATAATTTCTTGGGATAAACGTCTTAAACGATTTCCTGAATTAATAGCATGTAACGTGATATCGTCACTTTCGAAGACAGCACACAAGAGCACGTGGGTGCACGGTGATTGCGCCTCACCTGACCTCACTGCAGAACAGACGCTTCAAGGATTTGCGATGTGCCCAGAGAATATCCAACATTAGGTATGTCGCAATTTAGTGAGTTCATCAAAAGGGTTTAAGACAGGCGTAAAGGATAAAGGGTCGGGGTAAGTTGTTCTACTCATATTGCTTCAGAGCCTCAACGAAATTTGTAAAATCTGGGACCAGAAACCGGTCATTGGATGGAGGGACTGGCGATTCACGGCTACATTCAAATTACTGACGGCGATTGGAATGGTTCGCGTCGGCCGAAAACGAAGAGAGGGCGGAGGCGACCCGGCACCGCTCTCGAATCGGCGTCGGCGCCTTCGCCCCGGGCCACCTCGGGCAAACGACCACTTCTGGCTTAGTCATGCAACCACGAAAGGGCAGCGATGGGGCTTTTGGCCTATGAATAGCAAAGAGGGCACCAGTTACACAGGGTGAGAACGTTAAAGCGGCGTCTCCTGGATCGGACAAAACCCGAGCGCAGCGCCACCGATATGCCTAAATACCTCGGGCACTGAACAATGGGGCTTCGTCCAGAATAGTCATTGAGTCAGTCAGATTTAGGGTGGATGCCATCTTGAAGGGTGTCCAAACGCGTTAGGAAGCGAAAGGGAGAAATTTAGGCACCTCTTTCGGCCCTCGGATTTAGGGCACAAGAAGTGTACCCACTGCATTGCGACCTCATTATTCCAAGTGCATAAAGCGAGACAACTAGCAGAAGAATAATCATAATGGCGGGAGATTCTTATATATGTTAGTCACAATAAGATTGGTATTTTCTTTGAGTGACTGCTACTTTTATTCGTTGTTGTAAAAACGACAGGCATTATAAGCGCGAGGTGGCAAAGGCGGATCTTTCCTTAAGCAAGAGAAATCTGATGATTGTAGTTTAATTCTTGTAATAACTTTATTTTATCAAGTTATTGGATACAAATATTTGAAATATAAAGGTGAGAATGTATTTCTTTGTTCGGTTCTTCATCTCATGGCTAAGAATATCGTGGTTGCCATCGTGTTTGCCATGCCTCGTTTGTGTGCTTGTTAGATCTTATTGTGGTATGCAAAGATAACAAAGTAGTCTTCAAGCGGAATATTGCGTTTGGAGAGCGTAAGCACCAAGTAATGCCCTTGGTGAAACTATAGCTATCTGTATGAATGTAGCTGGGTCATCACAGGTGGTTCGCCAAACCTTTGCAAAAGGAGTCACCCTTTCACTACTTAGCCCATAAAGTAATAAAACCAATAATTATAAAAAAGCGCCGACAAAGACCTATTGAAGGATATGTATTCAATTGATAATCAGCTTAACTTAAAAATATGAGAAATTTAAAAAGAAAAGCATGCATTAATATAAATGAACTACACGGGACACAAAGCATATCTTGAAACAATTACTGACAAGGAATTATGGTCTAAAAATTACACTGACGTAAAATACCATATAATAAGACAACAAGTTTAAAATTATTGAAATGTAATACTGCCTGACCTCATAATTAAAGCAAAATATGAAATACTTATAATTTATGAAGAGGTGAACATAGTCAAATAGGGGAAAATGAACACGAAACTAATACCGAAAATTGCCCTAGTTGCCAAAATAAAAATAATAAATGGAAACCTTTAATAAATGACTGCCGAGCGAATTGTAAAGTAAACTTAGAATTACGCAAAAAGCACTACGTAGATTTGCAACTACACACAAATGTTTGCACAAGCTATCTCAAATATCAAAATATTTACATTCGGACATTATATTATTCTTAGCTACACAGATGGCAGTACTACTGCGTAGGGTGTCCGAACCAAAGCTGCCTTTTCATTAGGCGCCTCACATTTAGGCGCCCACCTAAAACCATGCCTGACCAGTTTGGGCGCGGTTTGAGTCACGTGCAATGACCGCAAGGGACCTTCCTTTGCAGGTCACGACGCCACGAATGGGGTAGGGTGATCAAATTCTTCGTCCCTGACTCTCGCATCTGAGGAAAACGTCACCTCCCGAGAGCAGAATCAAGGCAGAACTCATCATTTTTGGTTTGCACATTTATGAAATGTTGAAAATTGAGCAAGAGGTACACAAAAGGCTTAATTTGTCCTGCTCTTTGACATGATTCAGAACCTCGCCTCGGCTACCTCAACCTCGTTAGATAACGTAACGGCACCGATAGTAATCGCCAGAATCGTCCCTTTCAAGTCTGCGGAGCCGTTACCGATTCGGAATTCGATCACGCGTAATTGGACGAGGATTATAGGAGTCGGGAATGCGTGAGGGGGGGCTAGAAATGTGCGAGATAGGGGGCCGGGGGAGGAAGGCGCTTACCGAATCCCGTCCTATTTCGCGTCTGCCCGACTCTCCGCCGGCCCTGCCGCCCTTGGTGTCCGCCTCTAGCACACCGCAAGGCGCAGCACACGTGCCCTCCGTGACTGCACCGTTACGTCATTCAGTTGGACTGCGCAGAGTGATGAGCCGCACGCACGGACCGAGTGTCCTCGTCCACTTCACTCACCCGATTCCGCATTCCTCCAAGCACTCAATCACTTCCCCAGGGCCATTAAACTCAAATGAAAGCGAATTGCTAAACGAATAGGTTTAAGATGCCATTTTTTTCGAAAAAATATCACTGACTTACTTATATTTTGACAACATTTTCGATGTAATTTTTAAATACAAAACCTATGGAATTGTACCTTGTGCCAGAAAACTGTTCCTTCACCCGAAGCCATTCAGGGTGCTAAAACGTGCCGAGCGCAGCTTCAAGACGGGCTTTAATCGGTCTCGTGTCAAGCGGTCTCAGAGGTCGCCGCGGTAAAACCCCTGGCCCGATATTCGTCGACGATCACTCAATTGCACTCAGACGAAACGTAACGAATGTTCCGGTCCATTATAATGTGCCGCTCTTCAATGAATTCTCCCCAAGCGGAGAAAAGCCTCAGTTCTCTCAAACATGAAACCGGGGAGCATCTTATTTTTCCAAAATCCCGTCTCCAAGATAATATTAAAGTATCAAATAATGTTTATGCATTAGATTCTTCCCTTCGTTGACGGATAATTTACCATTTCTGGATTTGTGACCACGCCTTCCATCAATCATTTTTTGTTTAAGTACAGAATCTGTTGTGGTGAGTTTATTGCTAATAGTAATAAAACTAATTTAATAATAGCTTATGTTAATCACTAAACAATAGATTAGTTATGTCCTCGTTTTCCTAGTTGAATTTATAATGCAATGATAGCAATGCATTTGTAATAATTTAAAACTATTTCATTATTAATTTACAGTATTACTCGATTCTTAGTATTTCAGAACAATGTTGTTCCCCAACAACTTACGATTAATTTTCCTGCCAAAGACCCCATCTTTGGAAAAATTCACTCCCCTTGAGTGAATTTTTCCAAAGATGGGGTCAAGTTGAATTAATTTTTCATAACCTAAAAACCTTAGCATATAATTTTTTTATGAAAGGCTTTAGAGCCGTTACATTTTAATCAATATTCACATAAAAGCAGTTGTGGCTAATTTGCTCCCCAAAGACCGGACCAAGTTCAATGAATTTTTGACGCCAAAAATATAAAGATGAGACGTTTCACGAATATTCTTAAAGCTGAAAGAAATGAATATATAAGAAATTGGAGATGAAAGTTCAAGTTGACACCAAATGGGTTCATCGCCGGGTTCAAGTCCATCACTACGACCGCACGTTGGCACCGAGGGCAGCATCAAAATTCGACCTCCTTGATTCACAGGGATATGTTCTTGCAGTGACGGGGAATTTACTCCTTAATCGTGATAAAACGTATTTAATAACTCCAAACTGGAATTAAGTAATCGACCGTCATATTCTTAATTTATGGGCATATTTAAAGTTTATTTCTAATGGCAAAAAAACTAATTTAATTATAGATTATGTTAATAACAAAATAGTAGATTAGCAATTTCCTCTTTTTCCTAGTTGAATTGAATGTATAATGCAATGATAGTGACGAATTTGTAATAATTTAAAACTAATTAATTATTACTTTAAAGTATTTCTCGATTTTTAGAATTTTAATACTATTTTTTTTCTAACAACTTACTTTTACTTTATTTAAGTCAATTAACAAGCATACTTCACTTAATTTACTTACACAGTATACTTCGTTACAATTATACTTTACCCAACAATTATAAGACCACGTACAGGTTTCGTTTCTCTAAAATTAAATTCTTTGAGTTGCATGAATGAGTCGTGGTTTGAAAAGTATACCTTGACCAACACTGAATTGCTTCAAGGTCAGGATGAGAAAATGGAAATGGACGGACGTACACCAAGGTAAGGCCCACCGCGGAAACGTGGAACTTTGACAGCATTTACTTCGAAACTGGATTTTAGATATTTTCTCCTTTTGCACTTGATGGGTGCAGCAATCGCTATTACGCTGTTGCACATATTTCCCTCCCACCTTTACTCGCTTCACAGAACAAATACATGCTCCTCGTCTGTGTACATTAAACCTATCAATTAAGACATGACCGTGCTCAACCGATACGCCGTGACGCATATGCTAGGCGTGCCAGTTTGAAAAGCATTAGCAAGTGATTGGTTAGATCCCTGTCATTTGTCACCTTCGACGAATCTGGTGTTCCGTTGGAAGGCGTTTATCTTTTATGGCCCCGGGTTCTGCTCAGTATGGCCGCGCAAAACCATGTGTGCATAATAATCCGCGAGGTGGTTGGCGACCCCGACCCAGACCCAGAGAAGGCCAAAGCCGAGAGAGGCCGCACCGCGACGCTCCTTCCGCTCTTTCCCCGCGCCGCCCGCTCCCCGGACGCGCGCCGAGTCCTCGCTCCGTGACCTCCCCTCTTCGGTGCCTCCGGTGACCTCGCCTCGCGATTGGTTTCCATCCCCCTCTTCTCCCACACTACTCTCTCTCCATTCGATGTTCCATCTGCTTCATATTTATCGTTTGCAAAGAAGCCATTTTCAGCAAATCATGGCTCTAGTAAAAGGAGCCGCATGCTGACAAATATCAACACTCGTTTCTCTCTGGCAAAAGTTACGACCAAAACAAAACCAAGGTGAACCTCTGAAAAAATTACTATTTGGAAATTTTAAAGCTGTCTGCAAAAAAATTGAGAAGTTCAACTTTGAAAAACTGGTACGTGCCTACAGTTAAAGAAATGGAGGAAGTTATTCTGCGAAAGCGCCCGCCGCACACCGCTTAGATGGATGGGTCACCCGTGGCTGGCTTCATCGCCGCAGTCATGCGACAAACGAAGAACGTGATCCGCCCTCCCCTTTCTGATCTGAACTCTCTCTTGAAAACAAAGAGGCGACGCTTATTTAGACCGCTCGACCGAGGCCGCTTGGAATCGTGGCTGAAAGTTGCATTAAAATCCTCAAAAATCCCAATAAAATGACGTTTTAAAAGATATGTTTTATTTTCGAAGACTAATCGTATTTTTTATTAAAAAATACACCTATTAGGATAATAGTGATTTCAAATAGAAATATGAAGGCTAGCAAAACAACAAAAGAATTTTTGTGCGAAATGCTTTGGATTGAGACTAATTGAAAAAAGAAAAAGCGATTCAGCACGGCCACCATTTCGAAATTGGTTCAACTCCAAATGAAGGTCAGCAAGGCGGAAACTTGCTCGAGGAGGAAATTACTCATTTCCCTATGGTTGATCAAATCCCATCGAGACAGACAAGGCATACACGTAAGTGCGCGTCACATCGGACGCATTACACATTTATCTCCATCTTGCGCATATCTCTAAAGCGATTGATTGAATTTTAAGTTTTCTCTAATTTAAGTGCACGTTGCAATGCGTTCATCTTTTGTTGGTTTGACTGATAAAAGGCTGAAATGGCATCGCTAATATGGTATTAATTAATGGAATTACCGTGTAATAAAATGTGTTCTTATTGCTGTGTTGTATTTTATTGATGGTTTTTTCAATGAATATGATTGATTTTGATGGAATGTGCTTATATTAAGGATTAAAAAACTATTTAATCTTGTTTGGGTTAGTGTGATTAATCTGAGTTGTATGTTTCACTTTGGCATGTCCTTAGGAGATGGATTAATAGATATTTTGGAGGCTTCCTTGGTCGTTGGCGTGAAAGGGTGTGGAGAGGTGAGGGCGGGCTCATCGGTCGCTTGGTATCGCGGAGGCGAGGAAAGAGGATTCAGAGTTCGTGTGGGTGTGGATTGAGTCGTGCTGGATTCTGGGCGTTTGATTGCCTGAGGCAGGGGACGCGAGGACGGGAGGGGCGTAGTGATTCCCCGTTCAAGTGCACATATTCCACTCCTCCCATCGAGCGGAACTCTGGTCTCCTCGGTGTTGTTAGGAATTCTTGAAGGGGGTAGCAACTCAGCGGAAGTCACGAAGCTGCGGATTTTAGCGGAACCAACTAGCAACTACAGGTTCAATTTCACTTGTTGCGTTCGATGGGTTTCGCTTTAGTCACTGAAACATCATTCGGTCAGAAAGGATAACTGGTATACATGGTCTGTGCAATAAATACGCGAACTGGTGCAATGTGGCGACCATGACGCCCACTAGCGGCGCTAGTTGCCAAAGACCCAATGGGCCGTCTGTTATTGGCGGATTGTCGAGCTGTGCGTATGGTGCCAGTTATGCTCGTTTCTGTTGTCCTTATTTTTAATGTTTGTCGAAAATGGAAATTGACGAAATCGCGGAGCAACGAATCAACATCATGTTTTTTGGTGAAGTACGGTAAACGCTATCAGATTTCACTGAAATGTTGGCAGAAGTTTACACGGTGATAATGTTCTGAAGAAAACATCCGTTTTCAAGTGGATTAAGAATTTTAAAGATGGCCGACAAGACGCCACGGATGCCGCAACCTCAACCACCTGTGTTGACGACAACATTGATCGTGTGCGGTCCCTTGTTCTTACCGATCGTCGAAAAACTGTCCGGATGACAGCTGATGAACTGAATTTAGGAAAATGTACCTGCACATGATTGTTCTCCAGTTTCTGGCAGAAAATTCAATCACCTTGATCCTTGATCATTCTCCTTATTCTTATAGATCTCGCCCCCTGCGACTTCTCCCCATTCCCAAAATGGAATAATGTGATGAGTGGACATATCACTGGGAAGATGTGAAAGACGCAATAGAGCGAGAAACAAACGACGAGAAAACTGAAAAGCCTAACTGGCGAGGACTTCCGAGGGTGCTTTATAATATAAAAATATAATGATATATGGTTTTAGGCTCAACTTCATTCAGAATGGGTGACGTTATGGTTTAAATTTTGGAATTGCTGAGATTTCTTTGGCATTCAAACGGAAAGTTAGTTTGTTTGACCAAAGAGCTTTAATGAGGATTTAATGAAATTATTTCACAATTCCATTTAATTAGAGGGCAGTTTGATTGTTTATTTTCTATAGAAAGATAGGAATTTCTATCAAATCTGTCTGGGTGTTGAATTTCTCAGGGTTCTGCGCATTGATCGGGGATGATTCTGCACTTGGCGGCGACTCACTAGGAAGAAGAGGGACCCTGAAATAGTTTTGCCATCTCCAAAGTGCTAGTGCGTTATTTCAGAGGGAACGCTGGTGGTGCAGAGAGTGGGGGAGAGTACGGCACACCTTGTGGCACGCCGGTTCTGACGAGCTTTAAATGACAAAATGCATTTTACATGCAATGCATGTTGTGCCTGTTGTCTGCATGTTGTTATACATGTTGTGTAAATCCTCTCTCTAAAATATCAATGTGCAATACACATTGCAATGCAATGACTTTTTAGGAAGAGGGTTTGTTCTGAAAAGTATGTTTTGAGTGTAGCAGGAACCGATAAATGCAAGGTTGAGGCCAATGTAGGCCCAAATATAATCGGAAGTTTGCCCCTAGCCAAGAAATGCGAAAGAGGTGCGGCGGGCTACGTGAACATCTTTGAATATGTTGCCGGTGTGTCCGGTGACCGTGGAGATTTTTTAGTGCAAATCCTCCTTGATTGTGGATTTGTGGCGGTTCGAAGTGCTTTTGTAGGCTGATTAGGACTATCTTTTCTAGGGTTTTGGAGCATTTGAGTGAAAGTGAGCATGTACGTGATATAGGCTGCTAGTTGCCATTCGTGAAATATTTATCTGGTTTTTGTAGAGTGTTGTTTCCCCACGGTAGGGAGCTAATTAACATACAAACAAGAATCAAATATTTTAAGGGGGAGAAGGAGAAAAGATCGAGAATGTATTTACTCCTCATCGGAGGAACGAGATGAGGGACGCCTCTGTTATTTGAAAAAGTGTTTAAGATGAGTTTATATCCATTTTCAGGGCAGAAGGATGGTTCTGATGAAGCGCTATTACAATATATAATAAAAAATACATCTAAAAGATTTGTCTAAGAAGTATCGGGAAAATAGGTTTATAGGTATGTATTTCAGCTACAATCAGTTACATTTCAGCTATTACTGCTACAATCTCTCAAGTTTCTTCAAAGTATATCCCTTGAGCATTGGTACACTTTTGTCAGCGGCTTTTCCACGACTCGAACCCGGACCCGTCCCTGGTAGGCGGATTCTGGAAGGTCCTTAAGGGTACGCATGCGAACTTCTTTGACGGCCCTTAGGGTCCCATGGTGGTGGCCTTTGAGGGAGGATTTCACTTTTGGAAACATGAATAATATAATGGTTTGCTGGTTCCATGATTAGAGTTGTCAAAGAGGTCAAGGTCTTCTTCAACGCGCTGCAGAAGGTCTTCGCAAGTGTAACTCGACGCTGCTCTTGGTCGTCCGTCAATACCATCGAGATTAACTTAGCGCAGATCTTTTGCATCTCCAAAGTTTAAGTGTTAATGGTGTGTGCACTGTCATAATCTTATCAATGCCAATACATGATCTGCAATAACGCGCACACTTAACCGACAGTCTACATTCAGCACATCACGCACCCGTTGAACGTTGTCGTAGGTTCTTGAAGTTGACGGCCATCCAGCGCGAGGCTCGTCCTCCACGCACTCTCGGCCATTTTTGAAGAGCTTATCCCACTTAAAAACTACAGTTTTTGTCAAGTTTTCATCCTTGAATATTTGGAGTCTCATACCCAATGTACTTGACATCATCAGTTCAGCACAAAATTTGATGGCGTTTCGCTGTTCAATCGTTGACTGCATTTTTCGCTTGCACCGAGTCAATCGACAGGGATCCACTAAAACACGATCCAGCCTGAACAAAATCCTCGCCGGCGATTGGCAATTGACTCGTGATAAAGATCACATTCTTGAACATCGAGTCTGCATAGTGCGCGGGCTCTGCAACGTACAGCCACGTTAGAAAAAATTTCTCCCGATACATTGCATATAAAGCGGCGACTCTTTTTTGAGTTCTCAGTTCAGGGCTAGTTGTGGTATCTGCCATTTTCTCTTCAGAATAACTTCCATTCTATGTTGTGAAGCAATTGGCTGACATCATTTATCTATTTTCATCAATCATCTTCGGCCTGGTTGATCTTTGAGGCTGGAAAAAATTAGACTCTTGCTGACGACTGAGATTGGTTTCTGGAACGAGACCTTGGTTAAAACTGTGATTGTTTCTGTTGTAAACATCACATTCGCTTTCATTGCGTACTTGACGTAGTTTAAAAAGGTTTGAGGGGAGTTTGTGATGGCGGTGACGTGCATTTAGGCCCTTTCGCTGTGTCGGGATTCAGGGAGAGGCCAGATATACCGAGATGAAGTGAGGGAGAGCTTGTAAGAGAAGTGAGACGCCTGCATGCATTCATATTCTGTTCATAGATGGGGTCATTTTCTGAGAAATTCCTGATGCTGTAATTCAGATTTGCGGAGAGTAGTGTCAAGGGTTGGGTTGGTATCGGAGTTACTTTCAGGAGAGGAGAGAGCCATAATTTTGGTTTTTGGTCAAGTTTCTAAAGTTAGCTATAATTACTTTGGGTTAAATATTATTATTGTCTGAATTATGTCTTATACTGGAGACACCGTAAAGTAAACTATTTTTTTTCACTATTATATCTATCAACAAGTACTTCCGTTAAATATCGGTGATGACGAGCCACGCGAAGGACATTGTAATATTCGAACGACGCATTTGGTCTAGGGAAGTTTTATTTTATGAAGTCAGGAAGAAATAATAAAAAATACGATCCGGACACTAAAATTTATTGATTGCATTTATAGCTTTTATGACAAGTGCTATTTCATCTTTTACTTATGAGCAAGGTGTGTCCCAAAAATAGTAGAACTTATTGTTTCCAGGATAGACGGACGGACGGGTGGCGGTTTCTCTGACTAGGTTCGAGGGAGAGGAGTCTCAGAAATGCTGAAAGCCGGTGGTAGTTGCCTCCCAGCCTTGGTAGAGCTCATATCGTTTGTTTGCGAAACCTCTATAACGCGACCTCTTTATGCTCCGTCATAAACTGGTTATTGGAATAACTAGTTAAACTGGTTATTGCGCTACACCATCAAATTTTGCGTTTAACTTGGAAAAACTGAAAAATAGACTCATGACATGCTCAGGGCGGCTTATAGTGACAGCGCCATGGGTAGATCCGTTATTTTTGAGTGGCACAAATTGTTTTCGAAGGGTAGAGAATATTTTGAAGACGCCGAACGTTCGGGACGCCTTTCGACCTCAAAAAGTTACGAAAATCTTGCAAGAGTGAGGCTTTGCTGGAAAGTGATCGCTGATTAAGTGTTCGCATGGTTTATAATGAACTTAGCATTCCTGAAAGTGACCCGCATTGACTTGCGACCGAAAACATGGGCTTGAGAAAGATGTGTGCGAAGTTGGTGCCGCGAGTGCTCTCGGACGAACAAAAGGAAACTCGCACGCGAATCTACCAAGAGCTTCTCGACGAGATCACAGCTACCCTAGAGTCCTGACGTTGCTCCAACGGACTTCTTCTTATTTCCCGGCCTAAAATCCGTGCTGAAATGACGTCACCACGGCTTGGTGGAAGCGTTACAACAAGCCATGACGCGAGACTTTAGCAGGATCCGGGTGCCGCCTTCCAGAAGGCGTACGAGGCATGGAAAACCCGCTGGCAGCGGTGTGTGGACGCACAAGGGTGCTACTCGTACTTCGAAGGCTTTTGAGGGAATGCATCAATTCCGGCGATAATTTTTTTAATCTACTCAGTCCTACCACGTTTTTACTTTTCGGATAGATCTTGCATATTTATTTAGTTTTTTAAACATTTCAACGTGGCAAGCGGCCTTATGTATGCAGGCACTGATAATAAAAAAATGTCCGTCATCACCATCATATATCGGTTTTGATTCGACGGTAAAATTCCATCCATCCTGGCATTAACTAATATTAACACATAATATTCTATTTGGTAAGTTTATCAAAGGAAGTATTCGAGCAATTCAATCGATATTTTGGAGAAAGCATTAGATTTCCCCGAATTAGCATATCACGTTTTAGCGCCCTTAGAGGAGTATACCACAGATTGTGAATCTCAAAATCCAAACAGTGAGAGTGAAATGGAGTGCAAAATAATTTAATTCATTCGAGTGCATTAAATTGCGATTTTAAAACAAAATCACCAACAGCTTGTGTTCTTAGTTATTCGAATGTTATATGGGTAAATTTTTATCAGTGTTAGGGTTATAATAGGACAAATATCGATACCACGAGCTGTATTGAATATTCTACTTCCAAGCCTTATTATCATGTCTAAAATATCCTTAGGATCCCGGCTAAATATTCCAATAACTTCTGACTTCTGTAGTGCTGAAAACTGACTATCTTCCTTAATTCCATCCAAAATTTATATTTTTCCTCTCTCCAAATGGTTTTTTCTAGAATTTTCTCTTATTCTTTACTCTATAGAGTCCCATTGCCTCTCAGTAGCTCAGCAATTCCTACGTTCTCCGAATGAATTCGATCGATTTCTCTTTTTCACTGCCGTAACTATAATTTAAATAATAAGTTTCTTTACAATTCGTTTTTATGTTCTCCTCCACAACCAGATATTAAAAGCCTTCAATTTGCACGAATTCTCTTGCCTCAGCGATACAATTTCCACTCCGAACCAAAATGCACTTTATTTCAAGCTTTCATTAGCCTTTTTTCTGCATCTCTACGTAAGGTTATCGTCACCGAGTCTCCCTCCTGTCACGCCTGGTTTATGCGCCATTTGTTGGGAGGAGGTAAATGCAATTCCGAATAGGCTGAGGTGGATTAAAATGGAAGGGAATAATGAATTATTCTTATTAATTCGTAATTTAAAATAAAAAATATCTTGAACTCATCAGCAGCATATCAATAATTAAATTGGGCTTGGCATTAGGCATCATTTTAAAATTAATCCAAATTTGGGTTCACATTTCGAATCAAAAAAGTATTATACGAGGTCCGTCCAATAAATATGCGAACTGAGGCCATAAAAACTTTATTTTGCAATATTTAGTCTACATCGGTTTTACTCCTTTCATAGTACTCTCCATTCGTTACTATGCACTTATTCCATCTTCTTTTCCACCCTTGGAAGCCCTCGGCAGTTAGGCTTTATAGTTGTCTCGTCGTTTCTTGCTTTATTGTGTCCACATCTTCCCAGTAATGTTCCCTCATCACATTTTTGCATTCTGGGAATCATCAAATCACCTTAAAAATCATCAAATTTTTGCATTCTGGGAAAAGGAAAAAGTCGCAATAAGGAGGATGATCAAGGATGGTGATTGAATTTTTTGCCAGAACCTGTCGAACAATCAATGCTGAATGTGCAGGTGCATTGTCATGGTGAAGGATCCATCCATCGCCTTGAGGCAAAATTGGTCGCACATGACGCATGCGATCTCTCAAACGCTTGAGAACTGTAACGTAAAAGTCAGCATCTACAGTAAGGACAAGGGACCGCACACGATCAATTTTGTCGTCAACAGAGGTGGTTGAAGGTCATCCCGGCCTTGCATCATCCGTGGCGTCTAGTAGCATTTATTACAGAGACCACGTAGATGTAATTCTATTCTGAATTCGAGCATACAAGAGTTTTGCATATAAACACACCCACATAATTAATAGCTTATCATTATTATTCATGAAAACTTCAGCAAAGAGTGATATTCTTGAACACTGGCTGGCGAAAAAAGTAATCTTCGAATTTATGCAAGTATGAGATTTTCCAAAAAATGACCTCGAAAAATATATGGCTAAATTCAAAGAGCTTACTATGGTATTTAATTGAAGGGTTTTTAATTTTGTAGAATATAACATTATTGGCCATTGAAGAATGTATGAAGATCGTGAAGTATGAATGCCTATGAATCAGATAAAAGCTTTGGTAAGCATGATAAACGTTAGCTAGAAGTTCAAGTCCATGAACTACTTCTATTCTGGTTTCATAAACTTAAACGTGAGAGAACGTCTACTTCCAGGAAAAAAATGTCATACGTGAACTTGTAAAATCTGAATATCTTTCTGCGCACATTCAACTACGCGTAGTTGCAGAGGACTATAGATATCAATAATCAACTCTCTAACCAGATCAAAAATTCACCTCAGATCTTAAATGCATAAAATACTACCATCATAGAAGGGTGTGCATTCATTTCAGTATGTTCAAGGTATTGCCGTATCGCCGTAAATGTATAGCTGGACAGATACTCTTGTATTTGCAATGCAATTGAATAAAAACTGCATGGAAATATTTCCATTTAAAGCCTAAATTTGTATAAAATGTTGTACAAATAAGATGTGCATTGAAAAATATCTCGCTCTCTGTTAAAAAGGCCAGGTAATTTCTCGGCACAGGATGAAATCTATTCAGTAGTTCTCCCGGGCGAAATAACTCCAATCCTACCGACAGAATTTGACAACAATGGAATGCGCTTGACCCCTTGGATTGCCCGGGAAGCATTCATCCACATGTCTCCTGTGTGATGATGCGGACTAACGTTCAATAATGAATGATAGCCTCATCGAATATTTAGGATCACTGAACGAATCTCTTTGCACCTTCCGCACGTTCGTCCCGAGGGATTAGTCCCAGGGCAATAAAATACACGTGCCCTCCGAGCCCTTACCTCCCCGAGCAAGCAAAGAAAAAACCCGATCTTAGACGATGACAGTAAACTGACTCCCTTTTAATAAATGAAACCCTTGTTTCATTCGCATCCGCCCCCTTCCTCCCCTGACACCCCTGGTGCCTCGCGCCACCGTAGGACCCTTCGCCCCCCCCTTCCCCGGGGGTGGGGGTGCATACCCGAGGATTTCGCCCCTTTTGTGGAAGGGATTGGAAAGCAGAAGGCGAGTGGGCGCGGAATTTCTAAGCTTAAGTGATGATATGGATCGTAGTAATTCCAAGGAAGACAACGTTCTCAGGCACAGAAGCGCATTTGACTTTCTTCGCATTCGACTCGGGCGCCAAGTCGTGGACGGTGGAAGTCTTCCCAATCACTTGAAAACTCGAGAAAATGTCCACATTAAAGTTCAAAAGTGCACGCCGGCCGAACGCACGAAAGGACACACGGGTGAAATGCGTAACATTTGGATGAAGGAAGAATTCGTTACTGAAGACGCTTTTCGTCAGGTTCACTAATTTTGTCAGGTGGTTGGTGGTTGAGGCGGGAGAGGCCATAGCGGAGAGAGGGATGAAGGAAGATCGAGGGAGGTCGATGGTGGCCAGAGGTCAGGATTTGGGACTGAGACGGAATGCAGGGGGCAGTGGTTCTTTGATCAAGGAGGGGAGGGGCAGCGGGATGCAGGCATCGGGACGCAGGCAGTGACCATTTAGCACGCAGATGGGTGCGGGAGGGATGCTAGAAACAAGAGGGCGTTGTTGGGCTTGTATAATTTTGCAACCAGGGAGGTCTTAGGGTTAGGAAAGGAGAAGAAGGCGAATTATGTGAGTGAGAGTCCTTAATTGAGTCAAAATGCATTTTTACATAACTGTTTATTTCTATTGGTCTGAAACGAAATTCCCATCTATTGGTGGCAATTCTTTCCATCTTGTTTTAATTTTGGCCAAGACCGAGATTTTATTAGCTCAGTGGTCTACTTGTTGACCGCGTGAAATTATTATTATTAAAACCCACATGTGCAGATACACAATGCTAGGAGGCACCCAAATAATCCCAAGTATTACAATCAAACTTGCCTTTGAAAAATAATACGACATAATAAATATCAAAAAAGAATCAATATCAAAAAAGATAATAAATAAAATCAGTAAAGATAATAGATTCTTACACATTGGGGATAATTTCAATTTCGAATTGTGCATAGGGGCCATGAGGGAGGAGGTGCAGGGAGATGAATCGTGTAATTGATGATTTGATTCAGCGGCACTTTTTTGGCTAATGTTAAAACATATGACACATAATCTTTTCACGTTGTATGTTTGGTGGAGGGTTTTTGGGTGAATTATAGATTTGAGGAAAGAATTCTAGTTTCCGAATAAAGTCCCGGTGAGTCAGAAGAGTAGGGCCGCAGCGAAAGGGTGTCGGGCGAGCGGGGCCCCGAGAGGGGGGCCAGCGGGTACCCGACCACCGGAACCAACCGAAGCTAAGGTGAAGAGGAAGGCCGAGGGTGAGTGTTCGCCTCCGTGCGGGGAGAATGAACTCATTCATTGGCTACGAGCAATTCCCAAATCTGAATCCCTCCACTCATCAATGGCAGAGCAATGCAGTGAAGAACTGTCGGCAGAAAGAGCGGTGATGAATGGTGAAACGACACGAATGGGTTCGGGTTGAGTGGAGGGAGAGAGTGCAATCGATCCCAGGATTTGAGAACAAGTATGGGTCATAATGGCGGTAAATTGCCTTAATTCATTCACTAACTCAACAGCTAAATCGTCCTTGAAATTGGCCGAACAAGACCCATCGGGGGCGGGGTGGGCAGAGCGCCCGTCTCCCTGCTCGCTCTGCTCACTCAAGTTTGTTGGTACTCCGTAATTTTCAGCCTGGCTTACCCTTTAACATTTCATTTCCCCAGCCTCCTCCTTATTGCATCCTCTTTAATATGACGTTGCATTTTAATTGACACCAATGGTGATCTGAATAGGCTCACGTAAAGTTGTGCGAATTGATTAAAATAGAATATAAAATAATTAATGGCTTTTACTAGTCACATTCACTGTGAACATAAAAAGAATCAGGCTTAGAACTCATACAATAATTGAGCAGAGTAAAAAATACGAAAAATAACAAGCGATATACGCTGCTCTGTTGTCATGGCTGTCCCGAAAACTATTCCGGATCAATTACGATTGACGCCTAATTAAAAATTTCACTAATATCTTATTGAAAACTACAGCTACAATAAAAAATATAAATTGTCTTGAAGTGCCCTAGTAAATCTTTAATCCGCAAGAAAATGCCATTTCCATAAAGCATTATAATTCACCAAAAGCAATAATTTGGAGCAAACGTAAGAGTTAATATATACATATACAGGGTTCGTCCGGAAAATAAGTGTACTGAGCTCAGGAAAAAAAAATTATTACACTTTTACATATCTTAAGCTAATATTCCTCAAAATAGGACCCTTGTGAGTCGATACACTTGTTCCAGCGGCGTTCCCATTCCTGGAACGTTCCCGCGAAGGCATCATCGGGAGCCTCTCGAAGACACTTCGTCACGGCCTCTTTGACGGCGTCCAAAGTCCCGTATCGCGTTCCTTTCAAACTCCTCTTTATCTTCGGGAACAGAAAAAAGTCCGGTGGTGTGTGGATCATTTTTGCAGTGATCCGCAAGTTGTGTCGCGATTTCCAAACGATTGAGTCTTTGATCATCAATGAGCACTTTCGGCACCAACTTTGCACAAATTTTTCGCATCTGTAATTGGTCCCTAATAATCTCGTGCACTATTGTTTTTGGCACATTACACTGCTCTGCTATCATCCGAACACTAAGACGACGATCAGAGTTCAGTACATCGCGAACTTTTCGCACATTTTCGTCGTTGAGTGTCGTTGATGGGCGTCCAGGCCGTGGTTCGTCGTCGACCTCTTCTCTGCCCTCCACGAACATCTTGTGCAACCGAAAGATCATGTTTCTGGACATTGCTGACTCCCCGTAAGCCTGGTTAATCATACCGACAGTTTCGGTAGACGATTTCCCAAGCTTTACCGCAAATTTGATGGAATAACGCTGTTCCAAAAACTTCGGCATCGCGTTCCGTGACATGGGTCGAGCGTGGAGGTTCGCGTTAACAGAGCTCCTCACTACACCACAGCTCAGAGCCGACTGCCTTTTTCAGCGTCGCTTGCCAACATACCCCCCTCCAATCGCAGCCCGTCAAAGCGGTGCTGGACGATAGGCCGACAAGGTTAGCCATAGAAAAGGAACATGAGGTAGAAAAAGATAGCTTATAGTAGATCCAGGCATACTCGACGATGAAATAGAAAGGGCATTAAAGGATATGGAAGCAAATAAGACCATGGGGGTGGACAACATTCCTGTGGAGCTGTTGAAATGTTTAGGAAAATGTGGGAAGAAGACTCTATATGGACTGATTCGTAGTATCTATGAGGAAGGAATCTGGCCGGAAGATTTTGTGAGATCGGTGTTAGTTCCTATTCCAAAAAAGACAAAGGCTACATCATGTGAGGATTACAGAACAATAAGTTTGATATTCCACGCAGCTAAAGTTATTCTCAGGATCATCAACAAAAGGATAGAGAGTAAGGCAAATGATTACTTAGGGGATGATCATTTTGGATTCAGGGAAGGAAGAGGTACGCATGATGCCATTGCAGCTATGAGATCACTAATCGAGAGGAATATAGAATACAATCAGGAGGTATTTGCCTGTTTCGTAGATTTCGAAAAAGCGTTTGATAGAGTGAATTGGGAAAAATTAATGCGTGTATTGCAGAAAATAGGAATGGATTGGAGGGACAGGAGACTGATCAGCAACCTGTACATGTCTCAGACTGCTCAGGTGCAAGTGGGGAACGGAGAGTCCGGATGGGCAGTGTTAGGAAGAGGTGTAATGCAGGGTTGCCCATTGTCACCGGTGCTGTTCAACGTGTATGTGGAGGAAATGATTAAAGAAGCATGGGAAGAACTGGAGGTAGGAATGAAAGTCGGAGGGGAATTCGTAAAATCGGTTAGGTTTGCTGATGACCAAGCATTAGTGCTCAATCAGGCAAGGGATTGCAAGCATTGTTGAGTGAATTGGAGGTTCAGTGCGATAAATATGGGATGAGAATCAATATTCATAAAACAAAGATTATGCGATTTTCCAGAAAGAAAAAGGCTAAGCTAAATATTAAAATAGGCGGGGAAAAAATAGAGCAGGTAGAGCAGTTTATATATCTCGGAAATGTTTGGACCAATACGGTCAAAGTGGTAAGAACGTAAGAAGAAGAATGGTAGCACATCCGCCCGGCAAGTGGAAGGTCCGGTGTTCAAATTCCAGCTAAGGAAATATTTTTACATTCGTGATCTGCTCAAAAATCCGCCTTCCCCACATGTCCTGTGTTCGCCTTTTATGTGTTTTCCTATCCCCTTTCCTTATACCTATTTCTATGTTTGAATGAATATATATATATATATACATATAATATATAGATATAGGTTCAGTCCGCACAAGTTGACTTCAATTCTATCACGCCTGTTTTATACTTTGTAAACCGCGTCAACGGAAAATCTAAATTTGAAAAAAACTGTGCGAAGTCACACGAGGTAAGTCAGCGTTGCCTGGCAATCGTGTTGTAGAAATATATTACCACGCAACGGGCTGACTCACCCTGTAGAATTGCTCTCCAACTACCTCTTCATAAGAATGCCAAGACAACTTTCGTGGGCATTTTAACAGGATATTTGATTAAAATCTAGAATAAAGCATAATTTCAACAGGCATTTTAGTCCCAAATAGCTAACTGTTAAATGTATCCGATATCAAATAAGGGATCTTGAGTTTTCTTAAACTGCGGAAAACCTCGAAGTTGCAAATGTTTCCAGGAGCGACTCTTTTAAAACTTTTTCTTTCGAGAGAAGGCCAAGGTCACACCCGAGGAGCCTCCACCAATGGAAAACTAATTCTTCTATATTTGAGACTCACCGCGCTGTGAATTACTCTTCCGTTCGAAGGGGGAACGAATGCGGGGTCGGCATTCCCTCTTGAAACTGAAGAAAGGGAAAGAAAGGTTAGAGGGGGGAGAAGTCGGATGAAGTATGACAATGGAATCCTGCTCCAGGAAGGGCATTCGGTCGTGGGCCAAAGAGGGAGGCTTTGGCGTTTCCAGAATTCCACTTTTTCGGAGGAAAATATTTCCGGAGGGTTGGCATACTTGTTCAATTTCCATTGCTGAGGGCATTCCTGAAGGTAAGTTGGAGGTGGAGCCATCGGACCCACGGATGGGAAACAGAAATGGCGCTCTCTTTGCGGTGGGACGGCGGAAAGAGCGCGCCATCACTCACCCACCGCGGGCCTTTGCTGCCCCGTCCCCCTCTCCCCAACCCACCCTCCGGAATAACAAAGGGTTCACTTCTTGCTTCCTCAGAAGTCGACCCAATTATGAGCACCAGTAAATCCGAAAGAATAAGAATGACCAGCGTGAGTGGCCATGGGCTGCGTGTTCCACTTCCCGCAGAGCAAAGTATGAATAGCTTCCAGGGATCTTAACTTCAAATCGATTCTCTCTACAATACGGAAAAAACATGTTTTGCTCGGTGTAAAAATATGTGTGATGTTTCAAGGGGGCCCATCAAGAGCCATTAGGTTTTGAAACAGCGTACGACCGTACTACAGCTCAATAAAAATACAATCATTACATGAATAGTGAAATTACTAGGTCTAGGCCAGGCAGTGTACTTCATCAAATGCACATTTAGAACGGACAGCGAAAAAGGGTTCGTTGTGGATTTCTGTGACAAAATAATAAACGTAGTCTTCATTCAAATGTGTGCAGATACGCATAATATGCTTAAAAGGAGTCAATTCAAGCTACACTTACATGAATACGTTCTGGCTTCATAATGCCGAGCAATGCGTAATAAACCTATTTATCTTCCTCTGCTTGCATGATTAAATACTTAGCTTAGAAACAGCAGTAGAGACAACAAATTGGAACAATAGCAGACGAATTTTTTTGGGTATTAAAAAAAATCTTTTCTTAAATGACAGCGAACTTCCCTATCGAAGAACCCATACTTCATTTTATAGAAGCGATGATAAAAAAAAACATTTTTTGAATGAAGGAATGAGTCATGAAGGAAGGCATAAAGTCCGAGTAGAAAAATATGAAAAGTTGGGAAAGGTGCTGCATATTTCTCAGATGCGATAATAGGGGAATAAAAATATGAATAATAATTCAAGATTATCCAGCTTCCACTCGCAATTAAAAAATATTTAAACAAGATAAGTTAAGAGCTAATAAGGAACCTTTTATATGAAAAGAAGATAGGGAGCCCTTTCTTGAGAGTATGTACTTCCCATAAGAATGGGTATTGACAACGGGAAAGACCGGCTAGCATTTTCGCGGAAGAGGAAATGGATGAGAGGTGCTTCTCTTGCAGAGGAAAAGGAAAAGTTTGGAAGAGTTTGCTGTGGTTCGAGATGCTGAAAATAAAAAATGAAATGGATGGAAAAGAAGGAAATGGTGAAATAAATATAAGTTTGAGATAGGAGAGAGAGAGAGAGGCAATTTGATGTAACGAATCCGAAGGAAACGAGGAGAGAGGAAATATTAAGAGTAATCTTTTGCAGTGCCACCAGTTGTCAAATTTTTAAATGAATCATTAAATAATTTGTATTGAATTCAATGTATTCTAAATCAATGTTTTACAGTAAATTAACTAAGATAATTAAAACGAAAAAATATAACAAAATTTCAATTACAAGTAGAGAAACAGGAAAAACTTCTTAATGTTGGTTTTGTAGCCTCCAAGAAGGTGCTGTTTGCCCGATTTTCGGTAGATTAAACAAATTGAGGAGAATCACCAAACGGACCAAACCCATCTTAATAGAAATCGTTGGATATTCGTCCTTTGATTGCAAATAAATATTTAACTATGTATGAAAATAAGTTTTGTGAAATTTGCACACGTTAAATGACGATTGGTTGCATTCCAAATCTGTCGAATTCAAGGACATAAATCATAGTAACTACGTATTTCAGGCGATGATTCAAAGGATGGCGCAGGAAGACGAAAATAGATAGAACCACAAGTCTCGGGGCCAATATCTTCCCCAATTGCTGCCAATAAATATTTTGAAAACGAAAGGGAAGAAAATGCTAAGTCAGAGCAATGGCATTATGTTTATTGAAACGATTGAAATTAATGACATAGGAGCCAAGCGACCGAAGATGGTGCAACGTTCTTCATTTCTCGATTCCACCCACCATTGCTGATCACGATCAACCAGACTTTGCTCTGTACTCGTAGTTCTTGCTCGATTTTTTCACCTGATAAATATGGAGATAGCGAAATAGTTGTTCATTAACTATAGAAGATGGAACAGTTTAATTATTCCGTAAGTGTTTTGGACCAACATGGTCAAAGCAGTAGGCACGTAAGGAGAAGAATTGCGCTAGGCAAAGAGGCTTTGATAAGGAGGAGGGAGTTGATGAAGGGGACGTTGTGTAAGAATGTAAAGAAAAGACTCGTAAATACTTAGATGTGGGGTGTACTTATGTACGGCGCGGTTAGCATGATCACTGAAACAGGAGAATAAACGTAGATTGGAGGCTTTTGAAATGTGGCTACGGAGAAGAATGGAGAAGGTGAAATGGACCGAAAGGAAGACAAATGAGGAAGTACTGGAGATGGTAGGCGAGGAGATGAGATTGTTGGAAAAATGGATGAAGGACACATTGATCGGCAGTGGGATGTTGAAGACTGTGATAGAGGGGAGAACGATAGGCAAAAAAGAAGGGAAAGGAATGGGATCGAGATAGTGGACGGAACGAAGGGAAGAAGGAATTATACGGAAATGAAGAGGGTCTTATTGAAGTGTTGGAGGTCAGGTTGTATTTTGTTCAGAGAGACAAGGCAATCGTTATTGTATCATTTGGTAACTTGTGTCCATCCAAAACCTGCACTAACCGTAAGCATACCAAAAATAATAATTATACAAAACGTTTGTAGAATACGGTAGAGTACTGCAAAGAAATACGTCTTGACTGCGATGAGATGCCCTTGGCGGGGCGTGGCGTAACTCTGGCCTGGAGGATAAACATCACTTCCCTTTGAGGGTCGCGGAGAAGGGCGGGCAGGGAAAGAAGGCCCGTTTGTGGTCGGGGAGTCCGATGCGGGGCGGGCGCGTGGGAGAGAGGGCCCGCATGGAGGCGGCGACGGCTGAGGGAGCGGGCCGGGAGGGCCCAATGGGAGAAAGAGACCGCCGAGGACACCTCCGCTCGCCTAGAGGCAAACAAATGCACCCGTCGCCCTTCCCTCACCAACAGGCGTCCAGCGTGGTGGATATGGCTCCCCAGATAACGCCCCCCTTCCTGCTTCTTTTACTTCGTGCCTTCATGCATGATCTAACCCGTACAATGAGCGGTTTATTCTTTTTTATTTCAAGGAAAAAATCCTTTTATTCCATCCGCTTTCATCTTGATTCAAATGTAAAACACCAACTTTTAAGTAAACTTGACTCAAAAGTCTGTTCTGATTCATGTCGGTTAACTTTACAGTCTTATCTAGGAAAATATTAATATATTTGGGGCGGAAAAATAGCATGTAATTAGTCTAAAAATAATAGAACACCATATTTGAAGTTGAGAATCGTCTCTGGCGCCAAACTTTAGTTTAAATTTTAGCGCAGTGATAAGTGGGCGTGTGTGTAAAATAAAATGTGAGAACACCTTAAATCGCTGGATTGAGTGATGATCACTGAGAGTGACAAAAAGTAAATAGTTTGCGTCTCTAGAACACTTCAACACCTTCTGCCTCCGTACATCGCGTGGGAGCCGAATGCACTCGCTGGGAATGGTTGTACATTCACGTTTGAGGGAAAGTGATCATGAATCGTGACTAACGGATGGAATATCAGTTTAGTTTTTGAGTTTTATTCCAGGAAGTGTATAGATACAATTTCGTAAAAGTAGCTAAACTTTTATTTAGTCTGTTTTTTTTTAAGTTTCGATTAACCCGCACCTGTCTCCGGTCGCTGGCTCAGCGTGCGCGCCTAAAGTACGACGAGGTCGATTCGATTACCTCCTCAATTCATTCGAGAGCACGTCCCGACTGCACGCGAAGATTATGGCGGCAATGAAAAAAATATGTAAAAAATGGAAATAACGCGAAGGTGATACCAATTTTTCAGAGGCCAAATTGCGAAGAACAGCCTTCGCAGAATAGTAGTGTCGTGCTCCCGCGACATTTTTTTGAGCGGAGCCCCGGTTCATAATGACCTCGAAAGGACCTGCGCTGAAAGGCGACGGATGCAATGTCGATGCTTTTTGCTTGGATTTTCGTTTGGCTTGGTGGTTGGGCATCGCACCGTGACGCACGAAAGGAGCCCCTGCTTCCTAAACCCCGACGGGCTCCACCTCGCCGTCAATTCTTCAGACACCGCGATCACCACCTGTTGGTGAACTTCTCCCCTTAGAGGATACCGGTGGACTTCACATTTACTACCTTCTTTGCTTGAGTTATTCTCCGCTTTTTGTGTCCCCCGCCACACTTCAACCCTGCTGCTCTCAGGAAAAGCAACGGCGGTTCACTACAATTCCCCAATCCTCTTGATATTACATTTCTATCCTCCTCTCTCCGCATTTAAGGAATTTCTAGTTACAGGAATTTCCTGTACTCTATCTTACCTGAAAAGCATACTTCTGAAGTAATTGGTGTCCTGCGTTAAGTAACGCCAACCAAAAAAATAATATTTACAGATTAAAAATAAAAAAATAACTATTAATGTTAAAAATAAATCTCTCCTCGTCCTTCAATAATATTAAAGCTTTTATACTTAAACAACAGATTATAATATATTAGCTGGAGACAGCTAGTATTTCGTTGAACCCTTCATACCAATCTCCCATTAAAAGACTAATGATTATGCAACTTTTGCACGGTAAATATACCGCGGCCGTTAAATCATCATCAACACACACGCCAGACCTCCTATATATTTCAAGAAGATATGTTTTTTTTCAGACGAACACTAATGTTGTCGAATCACTTAAATAAAGTTAAACAAAAAATGACAAAAATATATTTTCTCCTCCCTCCCATGGACTACAACCTTGTTGTGGTGGAAGGGCTTGTGCGTTCCGATGACCCCTAGGGCTGTGCTGGCGGGAGTAATAATAACTGCTCCTGGTAGGGTCACCCATGCCAGATAGGTCGAAGGTTAGGAGCCAGACGAAAGGTAGTTCACGCAGCGTCTCTTCCTCAGTGAGGCGGCTACAAAGGCGTCTGACCCCAGTGGGGCGGCCATTAAGTGATTGTGTCACGTTAAAAACACTATTGAGGAAGGCAACGGGAAACCACCTCAATTATCATTCCCAAGAAAATAATGATGGACGCAAAAGAGATTGAGTCCTGGCAACTGCGGGACTCGGCCCAAGGGGCCGTGTGTCATGCCCAGCAGCGGGGGAGGGAAGGCTTCTGCGGTCGTCATCCCACGTAACCCTTGTAGGGAAGAAATAACAGCAGCAGGACAGAAGGACAGAAGACGCAGAAGAAGACGAAAGTAGTTAGAATAGGAACATGGAACGTCAGGAAAATGTTGAGGACAGAAAAATGAGAAAATATTAAGCGAGAGATGGAAAGAGGTAATTAGAAGCGTAGTCAACATTGGAGGTAGGAAGAAGCGTAGCCAACATTGAGCAAGCGAATAATAGAATCTTAATTGTAGAGATTAAAGCGGAACCGACGAACTTGGTCATTGTTCAGGTATACATGCCACCGAGTAACCACAAGGAGGAAGAAATCGATGGGATGTACGATGAGTTAGAGGATATCATCGCGAGTGTCCCTGCAGGGAAACATTTGATAGTGATGGGGGATTGGAATGCGACGGTAGGCAAAGGAAGAGAGGGTGATGAGGTGGGGGACTATGGGTTAGGCACGAGGAATGAATGCGGGGAGAAAGCAATTGAATTCTGCAGGAGACAGGGGTTAGTCATCACCAACACATGGTTTAGACACCATAAAAGGCGTAGGTATACATGGAAAATGCTAGGTGACTCAGAAAGGTATCACTTAATTACACAGGCCAACAGTGGTTTTTGTGCCGGAGCTTTTAATGCTGATTTAAAGAACAACTGGGGTGCTGAATCCAATTATGACACTAGTTTTTTCCTATCAGCTATAGTTTTCAAGATATAGATATGTTGTTACTTACGTGAAAAAATCTTCTACATGATGATATGGGAATATTATATTAATAACACAGGCCAACAGTGGTTTTGGTGCCGGAGCTTTTAATGCTGATTTAAAGAACAATTGGGGTGCTGAATCCAATTATGACACTAGTTTTTTCCTATCAGCTATAGTTTTCAAGATATAGATATGTTGTTACTCACGTAAAAAAATCTTCTACATGATGATATGGGAATATTATATTAATAATAAAACCCACTAAATATAAAGACTTGATTTATTTCTAGGGCTGTTAAATCACCCACAAACACAACAGAATTTTACAATACAATTGAACACAAATACTAAGTTTTTTACTGTAATAAAAACAAATTGAAAAGAAAAAAAAAACATAAAAACTTCACTCAACACATCGAAGCTTCTTTTGCGCGATTTTCTTGAGTGCACTTTGTTCAAACAGTCTCGTTTTAAGCACCAGCAGTAATCTGCCATCATATGGTTATCCCATCTTCCTTGGTAGAGAGCTTCCATTGTTTTTTATATCCTGGTGAAATCTTTCACCTTGTTCTTCACTTGTGTCTCCTAAATTTCCAAGAAAATTGTCTAAGTGCTGTGTAGGTAGTGAACGTTTGTGCTCATATTACATCCGAGTGATTTGAAGTTACTGAGCATAATGTTTACCAGCTTAATATAATTTTCACCTTTGTGATTTCCTAGAAAATTTTTTATGACCTCAACAAATGACATCCAACTAATTTTTCAATCTCATTTATTGACTCGACAAAAGCAGGATCCTTTGTAAGTTGCCTGATTTGTGGCCCCTCAAAAATACCAGCTTTAAGTTTTTCAATACTTTAATTGGGCATCTTTAGTCTTAAGTAGCCGAAGCATGGTCCATCCTTGTCAAGAGCCTTTACAAATTGCTTCATTAGGCCTAGTTTAATATGTAGAGGCGGGTAAGATGATTTTCTCTCTTTCAACTAAAGATTCAGCAATGATGTTTTCTTTCCCAACAACCAATTTTCTCTTTTAGGACACTCCTTCTTAATCCAGTGTTTTTGTCTGTCCCTGCTATCCCAGAGGCACAAGAAACAAGGATATTTTGTGTAGCCACTTTGCTGCCCAAGAAGAAAGTTCACCATTTTTAAATCTGCACAAATCACCCAGCGATGTTCCTGGTATTTTATCTTCTGTAAGACCAATGCTATTGTATCGTATTCTTCTTCATTTTAGTTGAATGAGCGATTGGTATTGCGCCAAACCTGTACCATTGTGAAGAAGTACACATTTTAAACTACGCTTGGAGCTTCAATAAACAAACGCCAGTCACTAGCATCATATTGTGATAGTAGTCCCATTTTTTCCAAAAGACCCTTAACGTCTAAACAAAATGTAGATTGTCTTCTTGAGTAAAGAAGGGTAGCATTCTTTTCCCTTGTGCGATAAAAACTTATTTTTGTACCGGGGTGGCAGTAAATTCTTTTCATGCAGTCTTGATGCTAGTAGTTCGGATGCTTCCTTCGATAAGTTCAGTTCTCTAGCAAGATCGCTTAGTTCATCTTGATTAAATAGTTGAGGAATTGTTGATACCCCCTCGTAGTCACTGCCACTATCGTCAATAGAATGAGAAATGTTTTCAAATAACTCAAATTCTTCCTTAGATATATCTGGTAACGTCTGAAATATTGGGATCGGTATTTCTTCTGAATGGGGTACCGGGCGTCTAGCTAAAGGCAAATCTGGATATGTCCACTTGTGGCGATTTTTTCGATTAATTCCCGAAACATTTACTATGCAAAAATAACAGTCGTCAATATGGTTCACAGGTTCTCTCCACACCATTGGCACACAAAATTTTAGACTTTTCCTTTGTCCTGTTGTCCATTGCCGCAGATGTTCAGTACATGTTTTACACACAAAATGCGGTGCCCATGTTTTATCTTGGTCACCAAGCTTAACACCAAAATATCCCAAGTATGCACGTTTCACAAAGTCTGTAATATTTTTCCTATTTTCTTTTACCATATATTCCCATGCATACTTATTGATTTATTTAACTTTAAAAATTATTTTCCGGAATATATCAAATATTAAAACAACTAATCGTAAGATGTGCCATATCTAAAAAAGTAGAGCTGTTAAATAAAAACGGATTTAATATTTGGATTCAGCTCTACAAATATAGTTAAAATCAACACAAAGATTCCCGGCACCAAAAAAAAATTTTTTTTGTAGGCCTGTGTTATAGTATGGTTAGGCACAGGTTTAGGAACAGTGTGATAAATTCGCACAGTTTCCCAGGAGCGGATGCGGACTCTGACCACAATTTAGTTGTTATGAAATGCAACATCCGTTTCAAGAAGATAAGGCAAGGGCGGCGGGTTAGGAAATGGAATGTAGAAGCATTAAATGGATTAACGAGGAAGGAGTATCAGCAAGCTGTAGAGAAAATGATGGATGCCGGTAAAGAACTGAGTACTATCGATGAAAAATGGGAATGTATCAAGCAAGGGATATTGGAAGCCGCAAAAGACACTATAGGAACCGCTAACGGGAAAAGGATAAGGAAACCATGGATAACGGATTAGATGATTGCAAAGATGGATGAGAGAAGAAGATGGAAAAATGTAAACACAGAGTTAGGCAAAATTAAGTACAAAGAGTTAAACAATAAATTGAGAAGGGCCACAAATAAAGCAAAAGAAGAATGGTGGAAAACGCAATGCGAGGATATGGAAAGTTTACAGAAGAAGGGTGAAATTGGTGCTCTATACAGCAAGGTTAAGTTATTATCGGGAAGTAAGAAGGCAAGATCTGTGCTAACCGTTAAAGATAAGTCGGGTAAGATAATAGTTGAACCAGAAAAAATCCAAGAGAGATGGAAGGAATATATTGAAACACTGTATGGCAGAGAAAATAGGTCGACAAGGTTAGCCATAGAAAAGGAACATGAGGTAGAAAAAGATAGCTTAGATCCAGGCATACTCGACGATGAAATAGAAAGAGCATTAAAGGATATGAAAGCAAATAGGACCATGGGGGTGGACAACATTCCTGTGGAGCTGTTGAAATGTTTAGGAAAATGTGGGAAGAAGGCCCTATATGGACAGATTCATAGTATTTATGAGGAAGGAATCTGGCCGGAAGACTTTGTGAGATCAGTGTTAGTTCCTATTCCGAAAAAGACAAAGGCTACATCATGTGAGGATTACAGAACAATAAGTTTGATATTCCACGCAGCTAAAGTTATTCTCAGGATCATCAACAAAAGGATAGAGAGTAAGGCAAATGATTACTTAGGGGATGATCAGTTTTTGTTTAGGAAAGGAAGAGGTACGCGTGATGCCATTGCAGTAATGAGATCACTAATCGAGAGGAATATAGAATACAATCAGGACTATTTGCCTGTTTTCCTGGTCCACGAATGCCGCTTTCGAGTGTTCGTTGACTCGTATTGTTCTTCCGATCAGCACTGTTTAGCAGAGAATAGCCTCCCTCTTCTTGATTCCAAATTGGTTTACAGACAGGCCGTCTACAATTCCCCCCTCCCCCTATGTATCCCTTGGCTAACCATTCGTTTCAGAGTTTCGGATGCAAATGCAACGCCGTACTTACAAGTTTCATGTTTTACTCTTCTCTCGGTTTTATCGGCACTGCAATATCACATTTCATGAAGTCCTCCAATGGTGTCCCGGATGCACTGGATGAATGAAACGACCTCAAACCTGCGCATGCGTGGCGAGGGGGGATGTTACTTCCACATGCCACCAGGAATGCTTCTGAAAGTCATTTTTTTTGGTCTACAAGTATGTGTGCATTAGTTTTCGGCCTTCCCCGCCCTCGATCTCCCGCCCAATTCACTTTCCCACCCCAAGATTATGTATTCCGCTTCCGTCTTAACCCTCTCTCGCATCACAGTCTTCCATTATGATAAGGCTCTATTTATCTTCGATATCTACACTGAGGGCCTCTTCCACCCGTTCATGTGCCAATTCTTTTTCATTCGTGTCTACGCGTTCCATTCTAGCGCCCAGTTTTCATAGCCGTGCACAATCGCTTTCCCGATAAAGTCACATTCTATCCTTTTGGCGCTGCGTGCAAGATCGCTCAAAGAGTATTTTCGTCATGATAAGTTCCACCACTCCCCGAGTTTCGTTGTGTGGTTGAACTTTAACTTTTTTCTAAAATACTTTTTCTCCGGTAGTACGATGGTATTTTAATCGCTCGTGAAAAATATGGTATCTAAAATCTTTCTGTTCTAAACTTGATATCTATAATTTTATTAGCATGACCTCTCGTACCGTAGTACGATGGGGTAATTTTCAAATGGGGTCATTTTCAACGTCAGTGCTCATGAGACCTTCCAATTCATATGCAAGAGCTTCAATCTGTAATTTAACCTTCGCTCCGTGAGTGATTCCCGGCCTGACTCCTCTAATATTTTGAATACGCTACTAAGTTTATCATAACAAAGTTTTACAGATCTAGCTCCTCTACGCTACACGCGATCCAATTCGGAAATTAATTCAACTTCGTGAGGATCCCATATACTTGCAGCATATTCTAAATGAGGCCTAAACAACGACAGGTAACATATCACTTTGACCTTTTCATCACATTTACCCAGTACTCTTCTTATAAATCCAAATATTTTGTTAGCTCTACCACATATTCCCCGAATTTGTTTCAACCAGGAGAGGTCGTGAGTGAGGGTTGAGTCCTAGGTGTTCAATTGAGTCCATACATTCCATTTCAGTGTTCCTGATGCAGTAATCGATCAGTAGGGTATTGTTTCTTCCAAAAATTCATCACTTCGCACTTTTTTAAGTTTAATTCCAATGGCCAAGTGTCGCACCAGCGTTTTGTAGCATTTAGTTTTTATGCCTAAGCTACTTCATTCTGAGAATTCCGCATCTCTCTCCCGGAGACTTTTCGTGGACTCGACTCGTCTAAGAAGTAGCGGGATCCATAATGATCGCAATGCCGCACGAAGCGTGCCAAAGGGCTCAGTGCGAGGACGCCTCTCCAACTGCCGTCACCCTGCGACAGTGAGTATTCTGGGTTTACCCAATCCCGCGCGATATTTTTGCCCTCGCGGTTCATTTTTTCATGAAAGCGTCGAGTGAATATTCAGGCGTGAGTCGATCCCATTTCTCACACACTTACTAAGACGACACCGATATATATGACCCAATATGAGCAGTTATTGCCATTTTTTTCGCTCACCTCATGCGTCGTCGAGTCTGAAATTCTACTCCGGCACACCTTCCCTTTAAACAGCAAGGGACTTTAAATCGTGCCATTCCCACCGCTACACCACCCCCCTGTCTCCATTTTTCCCCGTTACACTTTCATAGAGCGAGTGCTGGTGCCTCCTAACCCCATCTCCCATGGTCCCTAGGTCGGCGACAACGGGGCACCGCCATGAAGGAAGAAGGAACCTCGCCCCTTCCCACCCCCGAACCCTTCTCCGCATTTCCGCCGCCGTTCCGGGAGTTAAATAACTCGCGAATGCAATATGGGGGCGTTGCTTTACTGCCGGGGGAACGAGCGCGTGAAGCGCCGACGCTGTGGAGTCACGCTGCGTGGGGGGGCGTGGGTGGTGGTGGGGGTGGGGCAGGAGGTGGTGTGGGGGCGGTGGAGGGTACGATTTTCTGCTTTGAATGGAGGAGGGGGAGGAAAAAGAAAGACACCGCCAGGTGGCAGATCGACCTCGGCAGACTCTTTCTCTGCAAAGGACACAAAGCACTTTTGGGAAATCCACTCCCCCGTGTTCAAACATTCATCGCAAAGTACAGGGGAGCGAGCAGCGCCCCCTCCGCCGCCGCCCTCTACTTTGAGCGGAACAGTTGTTTTACATAAGACGAGGGATGTGGGCCCGAATGAGCAATGGGCGGAACATCTCACGAATGAAAATCTGTGAGCTTAGATAGTTTTTCACTGAATAGTAAACTATAAGAGCAAGAAGGAAGAAGAGACGAGGGACGTCTCCGTCTCGGCCATTCCAGCCTCCTGCCATTAGGAAGATCCGTGCGGGTCGCACGTGGAAGCACGCGCGCACGCGGTGCGAGGCTAGGACGATTCCTGAGGAACACCTTTTCTCCGACCTGTCTTTATCTCACACGAATGCATTTATTTCGTCGTCCTAAACATCATTCGATGTGTGTCCAATATATACGCGAACAGAGGCCATAAAAACCTCGTTGCAAAATGTAGTCTACATCGAGTTTTCCCCCTTCAAAGTACTCTTCATTCGTTGCTATGCACTTATTCCATCTTCTTTTACACTATTTAAAGAACCTTTTAAAGTCCTCTCGGCAGTTAGGCTTTTTAGTTTTCTCGACGTTCCTCGCTTTATTGTGTCCACATCTTCCCAGATATGTCCCCTCAACACATTTCTGCAACGCATGTACGTTTTCCCTGAATTGGATCTATCGCCTCATTGTAGAGGGTAAAACGTGAATACACCAATTCACATTATTTTAAATTAACCGAAACTTTTTTCAATGAAGATATGAAATAATAAAATATGTGAAATGATAAAATATATGAAAATATGTGAACAAAAGATTCACGCGAAGTGAATGAGAAATTCCGATTCTAGACTCCGTAAGATATGACTGCCGGAATTAAGGCAGGAACAAGAAAGAAGGAATTACTGAAGGAATTAAGGCAGGAACAAGAAAGAGGGAATTACTGAAGGAGCACGCAACCAAAATTGCGCCCTTCTTAGAATATACATTTAGCAAACCAATTTTGGAAGGGGAAGTGTCTCTTGACTACAAAGTAGCTGACGTAATGTCTATCTTTAAATGTGGAAATGAACAAGACTCCAGAAATTACTGACCAATATAAAGGATATGAACAAGGCGTTTTTAAGACTGTACGTACGATTGCTTTCCCTACTATCCTTTCCTCTCATTTCTCGTCCACTTTTTCTTTGGTGGGTTAATTAGCTCCCTAACGCGACTCCGGTTCAAAGAATCGGGGCAATTGGTTGCATAGACCCCCCAAGCAGATTTTAGTGTAATTTACATTTCTTTGATTGGCCAGGTGGTTCAAGCACCTGCCCAGTAAGATAGAGAGATCCATGGTTCAACTCCCGGTCAAGAAAACTTATTTACGTTTGTGATCTGCTCCGCCTTCCCCACCACTCCTGTGTTCGTCATTTATATGTGCTCCTATTCCTTTTCCTTGGATATATTTCCATGTGAATGAATATTTTGTCGCCATATGGCGGATTTTCGTGTTTGAATGTGTGTATACATGCTAGTGTATATCTATACAGGGTGCGGATCTAAAATCCTGAGAGATCTACATCTACATAAGTACCCTGCGAGCCACCAAAAAGGTGTGTGGCAGGGGGTGTAGCACCATGAGGGAAGGGTAAGGGTTGAGGGGGTTGGGAGTTAGGTGAGGAAAGGTGGGGGGAACCTGTAGGAAAAAAAAATATATACATATATGTATTATATACATATCATGTATTATATATTATATATGTATTATATACATATATATATATAATACATATATTATATATATGTATTATATACATATATATAATACACACATACATATATATACATACATACACACATGTATACACATCCTCGCGAAGTCCCTAACCTGTACGTTAATACTTATTGTAATGAACGAAGTCCTGGGGAATTTCGACTACGAGCATTCTGTTCCCTTATCGTTCTTGGAAAAAATGGCATTTTAAACCTGTCAGTCTTGCAGTTTATCTCTCTAGTCTTATATTCGTGATCCCTTCGACCGTAATACGTTGGGGTTCGTATTATATCCTTGAGATAAAACAATTTTTCCAAATATTTTTAATACAAAAATGAAAATGTTTGCAAAAGTTTTTGCTTAATTGTTTTTGATCATGAACAACACATTTATTCAATGTATCCCCCAATTTCTTAATAAAGGCTCTCAGTCTTAATAAAATTCTCGGACTGAAACGTTCGGAGACCCGTTTCAAGGCACTAAAGTCGCAAAAGAGGGACTTAAATTCCTTCCACAAGTTTTTGGGACTTTATTAAATGTGGATAAGATGTTGGACATTGAATGCTTTGATGACCTCATCGGTTACTGTGAAAAGAAACTACAAGATGGCCGAGAAAGTATTATTTTTTTCAGTGATGTTTGGCTGTATTTACCTAATATTAGCCTATAATTTACATTACCAAGTAGTCAAACAATGGTGAAAATGAAAGATAGTATCTAAACGATACACTGATATCAATCATTTGAATTTCATGACTATACTCAATTAATTAAATTGATGCGTCCCACTTTTCATTAAAGAAACTCAACAGATGATTAAAGGGTGAGGGAAAAATACCAAGAGGATCCGCCGAAGCACGCACCAATGAGAGCCGCCGAATGCAGTTTACGTACTTTGAGGGCGCTTGAATTGGGCCTCCAGTGGGCCAATTTGCACATTCCGATTGGCAACAGCCACGGTTTCGCGGCAGCGGTGAGATGCGTTCGCTGTAGTCCAGAAAAAGGAAACGGATTCATTTTGCTCAAACTCGTTTAAAAATTAGAGAAAAACGTCTGCGCTCCCCCAAGAGATGAAGGCGAAGATAACATTATGTCTTGTGGTGAATATTCTACTTGCTTTCCATTTCATATTAATATTTTTGTCTCCTCATCTTATTTTTCATTCGACCCAATTAATAATCCCCTGGTTAACCTTCAGTTGTATTCATTGGTCGACTTGATTCCGTCAATATCAATTTAATGGACTACTGCTGAAATATGTGCATAAGTACAACTTAGTCTGAATCTCCTCTTCTATAAGTGTGCAATAAAATGATGAGAAGGGATTAGCAGGAGGCAAAACTGTGTTTCATCTCAATGTATTGTGAAAATTTATAACTCCGAAAATCAATTTGTCTTATGTATGAGAGCATCATTTTGTAAGAATGCCTCCATTACTCTGATCTCCATATTCTGAACCACATTTTTTTCAATATTACACGTATCTCTGATCTAGACACTTAATAAACTATTCGTATCATATGAATATTGTTAGTCCTCGCGGCGTGAAATACGAAGGCTTCCCGGAAAGTAATCTCCATTCTCGTGCTGCGTGAGAATCAGTGGCAGGCAGTAGGTCAGTACGTCTCGAACTGCAGTGGTTGGAAGGTCCCGCCGCTTGTTATTTGTTTACGATAGCGAGTCAAAATGAACAACACAATTGAAATTCCCGCCAAATGTGAAGTTCATCAGCGATAAGGTTTTCATTGACATAAAAAAACTCCAGAGCTGCTGACATTCATCGTCTGAAATTCGTGCTCTGTGAGGATCAAATGTGATGAGTGACAAGAGTTGTGCGTCAGTGTTGTCGTTCGTTCGTTTAAGAGTGAACATGCATTTCCATGAGGATGACAGAAGTGGCCGCCCCTGTCTGTGGTGAACGATGAATTGCAAAATCGATTACGGATGATTATTTCTTTCATAATGAAATTAAATAATTTGGCAATTCCATTCCCTATCAAATTTACAATTGTTCCATCTCATTTTCTGACAGCACGCCTTCCTAAAAGCCTTGAACCACCTTTGACACCCGTTGAGTGGTCACCTCCACTCAACTGCCTCTTTTATTGTGGCCTCCCAACACTTGCTTGAGACAAGTTCATCATTCCAACAACTGAAAAATTCAATATTTTGTCAACGGCACTGCAAAAAGAATTCATCTTCAAATAGAGTAAAGTGTACGTATTCTCAAGAACTTTTGAGGGTTAGATTTTTGATCAATTATACAAATTCACTTGGTGTAACCAAATCACAAATGCATAGGAACGCATACATCTGGGTGACATTTATCGTGCATTATTTTCTTTCTTAATGCGAGCGATGAAAGTTGATCACGCCATTCACTCACCACATACTCTCCTGCCGCCTCTAATGGAGTCTTTCTTTGCGCCGGGATATCGATTGAGCCAGCCGAGTGTAAACCGATTCTCCCTCCACATTCGAAGCCGTGCACCACGCACGCTAATCCCATAATCCCCCGGTCGCACCGTGACCGGATTCTCCCGAGGATTTATTGGCCTGCGATGGGTCAATCACGCCTCCGAGGCCCTCAAATCCCCATTTATACAATTACCCCCTTCTGGAGGACAAGATCACGGCCTTAATCATGGCCTCCAGTCAAGGTCTCTCGATATAACGTACGGCTGTGTTGGTTTAATAAAGGCTGACCTCCGGATGGCGCCCCCCCCCCCAACCACCCTCGCCGTCCCCCCTGTTCCATTGCGGTGATCCATCACTCCCTCCCCGCCGACCGCTCCCTCGCGTGACCCTCCGACTGATGATGCACAGCCCTCCCCCGCCCGTGAGAGAGGCGGCAGGTACATCAATTAGCGACTCGCCTAGATAAGGCGCCGGAAAGAAGGCGACATCTCTCGCGGACGATGATCGGAAGGGCATTCGGAACTAGAGATATTCGGCGTCGTGGAGAAATGTCCAACCAACGACACCACCTTGCTCACAAATAACGAACGACAAAATTGCCGACGCTGGCAATGGGCCGAAGGGATGCCACTCATGACTGACGCAGTCCCTCGGACACATCGGCCTGCCGCATGGCCATCGATTGCCTATGTGGCTCACCAATGGAAGTAGAGATGGAATCGAAAGTGAAGCGACGGATTGGGAAAACAAGAGTGACTGCTTTGAGATTACTCGGGCATGGAAAGATCATGGAATTAGAAAACTCAGTAAAGGAGATGGGAAATGGAGCCTCTTATCTTAGCAATCGCATGGATCATCGGAATCCTTGGAAATAAATAACAATTTCCGCATGAGAATGGAGACCTTTGAAATGGTGTGGTATATGAAAATCCTTAGTAACAGCTGGCGATGGATAGGACATGGAGCGAACACCTCCATGAATCAAACGTTAAATATAGACACAGATAAATTCGAAATATATCCAGCGAGCAACTCAACGTCATTTCCAGAATTATTTAGGCAATCCTGTGAGATGAAAAACTTTCTAGGGGCTCAAGTCAAAAGCAAAAGATGTTTTCAAAGTCCTTCAAGGAATGCTTTACCTGGACCGGATCAAAAGCAACGAGCCAATCAGGGTGCGGGTGGAAGTGACGTCGACGGCACAGATTCAATCACGACGCTCGGATGGCGAAGGGAGACATTGTTCGACGGACATTGCACTCACGAGAAAACCATCCGAGATTGCAATCGCTTGTAAATACATACACTATACATCCCTACTGCTTACCCTTCAAGGAGCGTGGCAGTGGATGAATAGGTTATCAACTATCGGAGTAATCGGTGATTTTTAAAGTTTGAAAAATTTTATTTACAACGTCGATTAGTTTTCATTGTGGCATTTGAACGTTTATGTCTGAGCACGTGGCAATTATGGGAGAGCAAAGAGTTTCCTCAAATTGGCCATCCCGACGGACATCCCATTATGGAGTCGCGGACTAATCTGAAGTGGTGCTAGAATCAAATGTGTCATTTGACACGGGAAGAGAACTCGAAGAGTCCAATCACTCTGGACATGTGGACGACTGGAGGACGCAAAGGTAGAGGTGTGCAGAAAGGGGTTAGATGCCAGAAAATGTGAGTGAAATGAAATGTGCCTAAAAAGGAGCCATTTCGAGCGGCAACTATGGAATAATACATAGCTCCACAGGAGCTCCATAAAAGTAATTGGGGTAATGGGCAAAATACTATTCAACAGCCCCGCAATGAGAGTGAAGAGTACACCACATAAAGTACTACAGTGACAGTTTCATTCTGGCAAGGAAGTCAACGAGACCCGCATTGGTTAAAGTTTACATAATAAAAATAAACTATTATGATGATGATGATGTTAAGAGGTTTATGACGAAACCACTAACGTAATAAAAAAGTCAGGGTGAGAAGAAAATCTAAATATACTTGGAGACAAGAATGCAAATGTTGGAGGCAGTTAGCTTGCAAAACAAGAAGAAGATAGGGTCAATGAAAGAGGAGAAACACTCTTGGTATTCTGTTTACGTGGTCTGTGCAATAAATTCACGAACTGGTGCAATGTATGGCAGCCATGACGCGGACTAAAGCCCCGGTCACTTGCGGCGCTAGTTACCTCAGCCGTCTGTGCTTAGCGGATCGTCGAAGTGTGCGAATGGTGCCATCTATGTTAGTTTATCTTGTTCTTATTTTTACTGTTTTTCGAAAAAAGAAATTGACGAAATCACGGAGCAACGAATCAACATCAAAATTTTTGGTGAAGTGCGGTTAAAGTTATCGAGAAATCACTGAAATGTCGACAGCTGTTTACGGTGATACTGTTCTGAAGAAAACATCTCTTTTCAAGTGGATTAAGCGTTGGAAAGATGGCCATTACAAGACGCCACGGATGATGCAAGGCCGGGACAACCTTCAACCATCTGTGTTGACGGCGACATTGATCGTGTGCGTTCCCTTGTTCTTACCAATCGTCGAAAAACTGTCCGAATGATACCCGATGAACTGAATTTAGGGAAATCAACAGTGCACACTATTTTAACCGGGCATGATGGATGGATCCTTCACCATAGCAATGTACCTGCACATTCAGCATTGATTGTTCGCCAGTTTCTGGCAACAAATTCAATCACCATCCTTGATCATCTTCCTTGTTCTTATAGATCTTGCCCCCCACGACTTTGTTCCTTTTCCAAAAATGCAAAAATGTGATGAGGGGATACCACTGGGAAGATGTGGACACAATAAAGCAAGACACGACGAGAAAACTAAAAAGCCTTACTGCCGGGGACTATCAAGGGTGCTTTAAGCAGTGGAAGAGAAGAAGATGGAATAAGTGCATAGCAACAAATGAAGAGTACTTTGAGAAGGAAAAATCAATGTAGACTAAATTTTGAAAAATGAAGTTATTATGGACTCAGTTCGGGTATTTATGGACAAACCTCGAATAGAGATGCAAATTAGATTAAAGGCAAATTAAATCCACTCTTTCAGAACCACTCGTGGAGAAAATACGCGCGGAGGATGCCAGGAGATGTAAAGAGATGCCGCGTTGTCTACATAGGCGAGCTTTAGGAATCGAGTGGAGGATTGCGGAGATGAGAGCCCACAGAGAGCACAATTCGGTGCTAATGAAGGTATAGCGATGTGAATTTGAAGGGGAGAAGGAATAGAAATGGGAGTCGGTGGGAAAGAGAGCCGCGGGTGGACTTCCAGTGGACATTGGAAAAGTAGAAATGTGACAATATAGTGTCGGCAGAGGTGAAAAGGCAGAAAATGAGACTGCGCTCTCAGTAGCCGAGAGGGAAGAATTAGGTCGAGAAAACACTGTTAAGGGGACACCATTGAGCACTGACGAAATGCTGGACCTAATAGTGGAGAGAATTATGCACAACATTCTCGAACAGAGGAAGGGCAGAATTGGCACAGAAGTTTGAGAAATGAAATCAGTAGGGGCGGAGCAACAAAGCGAATAGGTGTGAAGAAAATTCGGAGAATATTCAGGGGGGAAAAGAAATACAAGGAAGAACACTGGAAGAAGAGAGAACCGTTGGTGATAACTATGAGAAAGGACACCTTGTCCTTAGATATGAATGTGATGTTAGCGTGAGTACTTAAAGGCAAATATGTGATATTTATGAGAGATAAGAAATTTTGGTGGACTTTAAGGAGAATTCTTTCGTCATTGTAGCAAAAAAGCACAAAAAAGTGATGGCTTTAGAAAAAACAGCCTGACGGCCCATGTATCGAAGAATCTGGTAAGGACAATCTTGGGAAGAATGGAGAAGGAAGCAAAAAAGTATTTAAGGGAGAACTAATTTGAATTAAGAAAAAGGAGAGTAACACAGAAGCCATTTTTGTTTAGACTCAACGCAGAAAATTTAAATGCAGAGACATTACACGACCGACATCACATTCCTTGACCTAGGGAAGGCCATTCACAGCACTGGAATACGGATGCTACCCAATGCCACTCTGACTCCTATCTCCTGCCTAAATCCTAACCCCGCTCTCCTTAAATTACGAGCCTATCTCTGTGTCATAAATGAAATTGGAATTAAATACAGCAACAGGAGATTGATACACTTTCCAAATAGAGAGATGATCATGTAGCAGTGATGAGACGTCGTATAATTAGCGAACAAAGTGCAATAAAGAAAGGAGTATGACCGAAATGATCGTTATTGTCATTGATATTAATGTGGACATTGCAAAGGAAACCGACGTCATAGAAAGACGGTGAAATACCAATTTGAGGAGAAAGGGGGAGTATGTAGGGAGTTGTGGACGACATAGCAGCACAGTCAGAGAAGAAAAAAATACCTTTACAGGATACGAGTTAATGTGGAGGATAAAATAAAGAGCACAATAATAAAGGAAAATTTGGGTGAAATTAATATCTTCAGTGTAAGGGGGGGGGGGAAATCCGAACCGACCACATAATTGCATTTATTCTCTACTGCGGCACCCATCTTGCCGAGATTTGTTTCACATCCTTTTTTTTGCATGAAATTAAAAACATTGTAACTTGTGATATGCCGCTGGCCTCGGATCACAGAACCCAAAGAAATTTCGAAGCTGTTTTATAACGCAGAACCAACATTCGCATTGCCTTTACATTTTTTAGAATTGTGATAATTACAATACTCGTATATAAACAATCAGTAGATATACTTTTTGACACAAAATATCTCTGATAAGTACATTAGGAAAGCACAGTGAATTTAGGCTATTGGTGACAATTGAATGAAACATAAAGAATTGATTTAGTTAAGTGCCTAAAAAGTGGTTCACTTTCAGATGTGCTCGTCTTTGGTTGAAGTGTACTAAAAATTGTATTTAGTCATTTTACGGTAGAAATTTTATGGTAGGTATCTTCATAATTATGAATAAAAACACTTCAAGATTCCTTAAACACTTTAATAAACTCGGCGTCATCTTTAAACTCTTCAACACACAAGGAATATCTCTTGAACTGTCCCTCCTGAAGGCAAGGGAATGTCAATGGCGATGAAGACGTTGCCCTCCCTGCGGTATTTATCTTTCCAATTCAACCTGAATTCCTTAAATGAAAGTTTTTTGAGCATCTGATGAAAGGATAGACATCACAAAAATTGACCTCCAAATTAAATAATTGAATTAATGCAACTTTTCTACATTTATATTGCAGGACCCACGAATTTCCCTAATCTCTTAGCACCCAAACTTTTAATTTAATTCTTACATAAAAAATTTCGGGGTAAGGATCGGCCACCACGTTTGTGTTTTAGGGAGGTGGATGACTATCGACGGCCGACGGCGACATTCATCCTGCGGAAAAACTTTCGACGACGATTTATTTTAACAAAAGTTTATTTGCGAATAAATACATATATTATGGTCTGAATATGTTTAACTTTTATATCCTGCCTTGCTCTACCTGCCTTGGTATTTAAGGTTCTTTCCAATCCTCCTTTAAGAGAGTAGATTAACTTTACTTTAGCAGTAAAGGGAAATAATTCGTGCAAATGGATTCATATTTCTTCCTGCATAATTGTCTAAAAATACGGGTTTCCTGTAGCCATACATTTTGGCAACCTCACAGGAGCCGTGTAATTCCGTTTTTTCCTCTACTATAGATGATGTGTTGATATTTGAATAAGTAAATTAAAAATCGTAGTAACGATAGGTGCAATTAAAATATAATAAACATTTCAATACTTATGCAACAATTTAGAAGTGTGAAAACCATTCCCTTTAACCAGGATCCTTTTCATGGCGAATGATATTTGCACTTTGAAATGCATACATTCTAAGAGAATGCATTAAAAATGCCAAGGATAATATTCCGACTACTCATGTAACCCTAAACAATAATATACTTTTATTGTTTGAGAACATTCAAAATTTCCTTAGATATAATATAATGTCATATTTTTTATAAAATCTTTCATAAAGATATAATCTTACTAAAGTTTCTCTTTTGATTCAGATTTTAGGATTCAACCTCGAATTGCAACGGGAGTGACTCATATTTTGCTCGGAATCTTTTCGGGACATTCAATTGATATGCAAACTTATACATACGTAATTAACCTTTCCTGCTAAAATATCATCGTTTTTCACCGTGTATTATGCTTTATACTGATCTCGGCAACTGCCAGGTATAAATCCCACGGGAAGAGATCTACATCTACATAAATACCCTGCGAGCCACCAAAAAGGTGTGTGGAAGGAAGTGTAGCACCATGAGGGAAGGGTAAGGGTTGAGGGGGTTGGGGGTTAGGTGAGGAAAGGTGGGGCGAACCTGTAAGAAAAAATATATACATATATACATATTCACATATATCTATATGCACACACACACATACATACATATCCTCGCGCAGTCCCTAACCTGTACGTTAATACTTATTGTAATGAACTATGCCCTGGGGAATTTCGGCTACAAGCATTCTGGTCCATTATCGTTCTTGGAAAAAATGACATTTTAAACCTGTCAGTCTTGCAGTCTATCTCTCTAGTCTTATATTCGTGATCCCTTCGACCGCAATACGTAATGTCATCGGGAAAGGGCCCATCTTTAAATGTTTTTCATAAGTTTAATCTATATTGGAAACGCCGCTGTGTAAGAGAATCCCAACCTAAATTGTCTAGCAAAGTGGATACGCTGCTGAGTTGGTCATAACAATGTTTGACAAATCTAGCCTCCCCCCCCCAGCTGAACTCGATCTAATTCCGAAACCAAATTTATATTATGGGGATCCCATATACTGGTAGCATACTCTAGGTGGGGCCTGAGAGATGAGAGTGCTAAAAATATTTTTCACCCCTTAAACTTGAATCGCCATGCATAATGTTGCGTTCAAATATATAATAAATCCATTAAATAGATTAGCAATAGTCAAGAGGGGAAATATTGCAAACAAATTTCTAAGATCATACAAAAGCTTAATTAATTTTAATCGTTAATAATTACGTTCATAACTGTAGATAGAGTTGTTATGGTAAAAAAATTACATGGATCTACGTCTTTAGCCGTAGTTAATGACCAATCCAGAAGACATTGGTTGATCGCAATATGGGAAAACAGTAGAAAACCTCATTCTAAACCATATTTTTTGACAAGGGAGTCCCCGCCAAACCTCGAGTACCAACCAAACCTTTAGGCATGTTGACTGCAATAAGCGATGCTGAACCGAACGATGGGAAGTCGATTGCTGAATACTAGAAAATGCCCGACGACGCATTCATACACCTCCATAAACTCTACGACGAAAACTCATTCAGAGGGAATATTCCGCGTGGATTATAATCGCTTTACATAGTTGCATCATTTTATGAAATTTACCTTCAATATGTTTTTTCTCCATTGGAACAAGAAAATTAAATTAATTGTAAATGGTTCCATGTATGCAAGAGGCATTGAACATGATAATCCAAATTAATACAAAATGTTGCTTTGATATTCCTTAAATTAATAAAGAGCACCAAATTTATTTTTTATGAGGCGAAAAGATTATTTAACAATTTTCTATTGACTGCCATACTAGGGTAACATTTTACACATTCCCAGGCGCACTTAACTTTATATGGCTGATTATAATATTAATAGCAATTTTTCTGAAACTAAAATACAGGGTAGCACCCTAATTTGGTAAAACTGATTTTTTCTGGCGCGAACGGAGCGGTGGAGGGGGGTCTGCCTGGCAGGGTAAGGTGGAGGGGGCTCTTAGCAACAGACCGACGCCAACCTCAGTCGCCTGCGGGCTGTCGTTGAGTGAGGACACCGTTTTTAGTGAAGCAAGTTTTTTTTTCCGCGTCGAAAAACCAATTGAATCTAAATTTAGAGCAACGTTATTCCGTGAAGTTTTGTGCGAAACTCGGGAAGACGGCAACTGAGACACTCGATATGATCAAGCAGGCTTTTGGGGACACTGCCTTAAGCCGTTCCACAGTGGCAAAAGTTGTTTAAAGAGGGTAGGGAGCTCGTTGAAGACGACCATCGCTCCGGACGGCCGTCGACGGCAAGAACCGACACGAATGTGGACAGAGTGAGGACACTGCTGAACACAGACCGACGCTTAACCAGTGAAGAAATTGCAGACCAGTTGGGTCAGTCTGCATCCAACGTCCAACCCATTATTTCACAGGATTTGACCATGCGCAAGGTGTGCGCCAAGATGGTGCCGAAAATTCCGAGTGTCGACCAACAGGCAACGCGTGTGCGCATTTCCGAAGAAGTGTTAGCCAATTTGCACCGAAAATTGTTTGGACAATGTGATAACTAGTGATAAAACATGTGTTTTTCAAAATGACCCCGAAACGAAAAGACAATCCGCGAAATGGCACACTTCCGCGTCCCCACGTCCAAAAAAGGCTCGCATGAGCATATCAAAATTCAAAACGATGTTGATTGTGTTTTTCGACCATCATGGAGTGGTTCACAAGGAGTTTGTCCCACCAGGGGAGACTGTAAATGCGAACTTTTACGTGCAGGTGCTCACCCGCCTCCGAGAACGCGTGAAAAGAGTCCGACCGGCCATCGCAAACTGCTGGGTGCTTCATCATGACAACGTGCCGTGCCATGGCGCGCTCGTCGTCAGACAGCTCCTGGCCAAATACGGCGTTGCCACGTTGCCGCACCCGCCCTATTCTCCCGATCTGGCACCACCGGACTTCTTCTTCTCCCCCCTGATGAAAAGACAGCTCAAGGGACGACGTTTTGACTCAATAAAGGCCGTTCAAGAGGCTTCGACGAGGGTCATCAACGGCATCCCCAAAGAAAATTTCCATCGGGCGTACGGGGAATGGGAGAAACGTTATACTAAGTGTGTGTAGCAGCTCAAGGAGCACACTTTGAAGATTATTAAGTCGATGTAAGTATATCGTCAATAAAATTCTTTTAACAAAGTCAGTCCTACCACTTTTGGGTGCGAACTTGTATGTAACATTGTGATGTACAGTACAAAAAAATATGGTAATACATATATGCAATGCGATATACAATGGAGTACCATACAATAAATGTATATGAATATAGACATATATATATAAATATAAAAGTAAAATAAGGTATCACATGTTTTAAGGCAAGGTGACTTTGTTGGTCAGAAATGGTGGAAAGGTAATGAGGAATTGAGATGTTGTATGTCTGCATCGGGGTAGATTTACAGAGAAGTGTTTTCGTCACGTAGAATCATTTTAGTATGTCTATTTTTGAATGAAGTGAGCGACTGGCAATTTTTAATGTCCTTAGGCAAAGTGTTTCTGAGTCTACGGGCCGTTTACCTGAAAAGATATGCTGTGAGTCACTGTGTCCTGGTATTAAACAGATATTGTTTCCCCTGGTGTTCCCCACTGTGCATACTCTTAGTGAGGACAAGTCCATCGGCATGAGAGTACTTAGGTAGATCATTATTTTTGCTATGAAAGAGGAGGAGTGAGGGTATATATGCCCATTTCGCCTATCCACAAGTTTTAGCCAGGTTAGTTTGCATTAGCTTTCAGAGACATGATGTCGCTTCTTGAGACCAAAGCTAAAAAAGTTCACAGGCGTTTTGAGTTCGTGGTAGTTCTGAAGCAATTTCGTGAGATAAATCTTGGTAAACTGTATCGCAGTGGTCAAAGTGTGGTTATATAAGATCATTAATAAGCTGCTTGCGGAATGAGAAAGAGGGAATGCTTTTACGAGTGAAGAGAGAGTGAAGTACTCTTCAATCTTTAAAGAGTGAAGAGATCAGTGTATATTTTTGCAGATTTTTATTTACTTGATTGGTCCACGTCAGATTTTTGTTAAAAACAATCTCAAGGTTAGATGCTGTTCCATGAAAGGGCATACAAGAGAGGAGGAGCATTAATCTCCTGCAGGAGAGCCCAGAATTTCAAGGGACGGGAGTTCAGTAAAGTTGAGTTGTGAGAGCATTTCCAATGATAAGTGACCGACTCTTGTTAGGATGAATTTTGAGGAATTTCTTGATGCTCCAGGTGAAGAGTAAGTCTAGGTACGAGCTTATATTTGCAATTACATCGGGGAGGTTCATGGTGTTAGAGTGAAGATAACTTTATACATCGTCAGCGTATAGGTGATATTTGCAGTGATTGAGTTGGGAGGGTCGGTCGTTAATATATATGAAGAAGGGTAGGGGTCCAAGCGTGGATCCGAGACATTTCCATCCGCTCAGAAGAAGTCTTGGATATAAATTTTTGGTAAATTTGCTGTGGTAAGAATTAAGCCAATATATGGCAAAAGAAGAGAAGTTCATGAGATGGAGTTTCGTTGGTAATATATCTTTGTCGACCGAGTCGAAAGCTTCAATGAAATCAAGTAGGCCGAGGACAGTAATTAGTCCTTTTTTGATTGCGTATCTAACATCATCTGTGACTTTGATCAATGCTGTGTCATCGACGGAAGCCGGATTGCAAAGGATTGATTATATTGCTATTCTTTATGAAATGGGATATCTGCTCGAAAACAAACTTTTCAAATGCTTTCGAGATTATAGGCAGGAGACTAATCGATCTGTATTCGGTCACATCAGTGGAAAGATTTTTTTTTGGTATTGGATGGTCTAAGACAAGTTTCCATTGTGAGGGAAATTTGTTTTTCAAGAAGAACCAGTTAAAGGCATGCGAAGTAAATGACAAGGCTAGGTGAAACCTTTTTGAATGTGAGAGAAAAGGGCATTTGATCAGAACCTCGAGCTTTAGCTCTTGTTTTCGTAAAGCCTAAAAGAGCACATCGGTTCGAGTCTTTGGTGAGCAATTGAAGGGATGAGGCAAGGGGTGTTAAGTTTGAGTTGAGGAACTTGCTCGACGTATTCACTCCTGTTCTTTGGGCCATCGGGGTTGGGGGGGGGGGGAATAATAAACTGTGCGTTTAGTTTGTCAAGACATAGTGACGATGGTGAATGTATACTTTTAACTTTGTATTTTCCTGTACCGAAAGAATTATTAATCGGTTTCTAGATGGCTCTAATGCAGATTCAGAATTTATTTATGATATGACGCGACAGTTACTTGGGCGAATTATCAAAGAAAATAATTCATATTTTCATACTTAAATTATTTCAATTAATTGAATTCATCCGTCGCTCATCTTTTATTGTTAAATTGTCACATTGTCACAATTTTTTATCTTCTGGTTTTTGCAAAAATTGATTAATCAGGTTACCTATGCGCTTTAAACACACAATGTTGACCTAGTGTGCTTATGCCGAGTAGCTAACTCTGTGAAACTACTGTGGAATGTTCACACGTGGAATTGCAAATGATTCAAAACTATTGTGATTCAAAAACGGCTTCTACTGAGTAGTAAAGAGTTAGTAGAAATAATTACCAAATGGGTCTTATTTGAACAGCAACATGTACGTTTGTTCATATACTCAGTCATTAATTTAACATTTATTTAATTTTTGTCTAAATTTTCAGAAATTCCTTTCAAAAAGGTTACAATCTGGGCAGTCATTCAAAATCATATTATGATAATTTGTGATAGATTCACTAGCATTTTGAACTTCGGAAATAATTTACAGCTGAATTTTAGGAATTGCTACTATTCATCACCATTTTGCCAAAAAACTATTCCATATTAAAAAAAATAAATTATCAGTGCTTATTGTTTTTACCACGAACTCTGTAAAAAGCGTTTAAAATGCACAACAGTTGACATGAGGTAAACTTTGTTTATGTATACGAGTACACTTGCGTGAGCAAATGAGTACAGCAAATGGAGTGACACGTAGCCATGCTTTCATCATGCACGACCAAGGCGATTAGTGTCCAACTTCGGCGTAGAAATTGAGGGGCTAGTTAGAGTGACACTTTTTTGACGACTCTGATGCTTGAAATAAGCTTGAGTTCAATGAATGGATGTTACTCATATTTCAGTATCGCCCACGCCGGTTTATTGAAACCTCTGTGTTGAGTGTTCCCTAGGCTATAATATATGGATAGTGGAAGTAGGTAGTAGAGAAGAAGAGATTGGAAATCAAGGAAAGGTGGATCCGAAGCATAGATGAGCACAATTAATTGAAATTCCGGACATTTCATTGCATTAATTTCCGAATAGAATGGCAATGTTAGTAATCCGGTGGGTTGAGCATTCGACTATTGTTGGGAGGGGGTTTAATGCGGTCGACGTGGCACATCAGCAATACACAAGCTGTTCGGGATATTCCGTGCGAAAACGGAATTGGCATCCCCTCGCTTTTGGTTGGATTTCTCGCACCAAATAGAGCTCATTACCCAGCTAGCTTCATCCTCACCTATCGACCAACTTTTGGCTCAATGAGTTTCAACATTTTCAAAGGAATATCTCTGTACGAAAATTCTTTTCGTATTTTAGGATTACCATGGGCTAACTCCTCAACCCCACATTGTCTTCGTGTTTAAAATTATTCTTAAACCGAAAGACAACGCTTGTAATTACATGTTTCGTGAAAAATCTTCAAGTAGAAAGAGAAAGCGTCACATTATTTTTGGTTAGACTGGATTCAGGACCAATGTAATTAAGAATATTGCATGTACGAATCTTTTGTTAACATAATCATTCAAGTTTAACTCTGCCATAGAATGGATAATGGATTTTGGTGACCGTATTACACTTGTGGGCGAAAAAGCGACGCGAGTAATTAAGGGAAATGGGCCGCAGAGGCGATCAATTTAGGGCTTCATATTTTCCAATTAATGTTAGAGACCACAATAGTATGCAACTTAACGTACGATACATTGAGCTTTCTGACCATTAATTATCAATCAGCGATTACCCTAATGGATGGTAGGTGACCTTTGACACTCGCTCCCGTGATGGTTTTTCCATGAGATACCCATGAATAAACTACAACTTGACGTCAACAACGGAGGCAGGCAGCGAGACCATCAGCATAGTAGTGTCAGCACTATGAAGTCAGTGCACTCGGCAAGTCTTATTTTGAACTGGAGGTTTCGTTGGGTGGGAGGCCAGCATGATGGAGAGTCACCTTGTGTTCCGGAAATACGCCAGAAGTTCCCGTTCACACTTCTCCGTCAACGTCGGGTCGTTTGATGTCTCAGAAGAGCATAGAAGAGCAAAGTGAAAAGAGGCCAACTTCCCATTCGATTAATTCCCTGTTCACTCCTGACGCCATCGTCGGGATCGATTAAGGCGAGCCCATCGACATCAACGGATTAGGCAAGCGATATCTCGTAAAGGGAATCCAGCTAATTGATTCAAATTAAGCGTGCTCTTACTCTGCCCGTATGGTTCGTGGTTGAAGCACAACCAAGGTTCAAACCCCCGGCGATGCAGGTGGGCCTTATTTTTATGGACAAAGGGTTGTTAACTAATGGCCCACTGTTTCAATATATGATTAATAATATGAGATCTCATTTGATCATCGATTCCTCGAGTTTTTTTGATCGTGATAAATGCCACCAATTCTGCAAAGAGGGGAAGTTTTAATGCGCCTAGAATGAAAGGATTTTTACATGAATGTATACGCCACTGTGGGTATAGGTTTGTATGTATGTGTTGATTTTGCATGTGATTTTGCTCCTTTTTACACCCACCGCCACACTCCCTTACGACAAATTACGGGGTGTTATGTAGATGTGGAAATTAATCGGATTTTGTCCTTCCAAAGCTAAGCATACTCTCGACTTTGTTCCTAGGAGGTGCTCGAAGTAATAAGTCCAGCAGTCATTAAATGGGTTACGAAGTTTGTCTCGTCACCAATTAAATTTTAACATGCAGAGTTCATTTGTTTCCGATATTCCCTTAGGTAAGCAAGCAAGAGACATGAGAAATTCCTTGGTCCCTCTCAACCGACATCGCCCTCTTACGGAAATTTGCATTTCGTAATTAGTTTCATTGTAATATGCAGTGCGGGATGTAAGGTATGGCCTTGTTATTTAGAGCTTATGAGTATAGTATGCGTATTGCCTTGGTCCTTCAAAAAATATTATATGCCCGTAATAAAGAAATAGCACAGTCATCATTTGAGGTGCGTATTTATTCTAAAATTTCATTTATGGTTAAATATATCAATGGTTCCACGACAGTTGCTACGTGTATATGAGGAAACGGTTCGCTCTATATACGCGGTCTGTGCAATAAATACGCGAAATGGTGCAATCTCGCGGCCATGACGGACTATAGCCTCGCCCACCAGCTGCCCGAGACCCAATGAGCCACCTGTGCCAGGCGGATCGTCGAAGTGTGCGAATGGTGCCATCTATGTTAGTTTATCTTGTTCTTATTTTTACTGTTTTTCGAAAAAAGAAATTGACGAAATCACGGAGCAACGAATCAACATCAAAATTTTTGGTGAAGTGCGGTTAAAGTTATCGAGAAATCACTGAAATGTCGACAGCTGTTTACGGTGATACTGTTCTGAAGAAAACATCTCTTTTCAAGTGGATTAAGCGTTGGAAAGATGGCCATTACAAGACGCCACGGATGATGCAAGGCCGGGACAACCTTCAACCATCTGTGTTGACGGCGACATTGATCGTGTGCGTTCCCTTGTTCTTACCAATCGTCGAAAAACTGTCCGAATGACAGCCGATGAACTGAATTTAGGGAAATCAACAGTGCACACTATTTTAACCGGGCATGATGGATGGATCCTTCACCATAGCAATGTACCTGCACATTCAGCATAGATTGTTCGCCAGTTTCTGGCAACAAATTCAATCACCATCCTTGATCATCTTCCTTGTTCTTATAGATCTTGCCCCCCACGACTTTGTTCCTTTTCCAAAAATGCAAAAATGTGATGAGGGGATACCACTGGGAAGATGTGAAAGACGCAATAAAGAGGGAGAAACGATGAGGAAACTAAAAATCCCAACTGCCGAGGACTTCCAAAGGTGCTTTAAACAATGGAAAAGAAGATGAAATAAGAACATAGCAGCGATGGAGAGTGTCTTGAAGGGAGCAAGCTCGACGTAGACTAAAATTTGCAAAATAAAAGTTTTTAATGGCCTCAGTTCCCTTCCCAGTTCCGGGGACCTCTCGCAAGGTCTTCGTCACGGCTGATTGCATCTCTTCTATGAACGATAAACGGGTTCCTTTCCGGGCTGCCTTAGTCCGAGAGAAAAATAAGAAGTCTGCTGGGGTGACGTCAGGACTATAGATAGTGGGGTTTGGCAGCGTTGGGACCTGTAGTTTGGCCAGGAACTCGCGGACTCGTAGCGCTTTGTGGCAAATACCTTGGGAACGAGCTTGGCCTAAACTTTCCTTATCGCTAAATCTTCAGTAAAAAAAGAAATACAACAGTAGACAGCAATTTAAGTTTATTGGAAACTATGCTGATACTCAAACGACGGTCAGAGCTCAACAGTTGTCGAACACGAGCCACATTGTTGTCGGTTTTGCTGGTTGACGGCCGCCCAGAGCGTTCTTCGTTGTGAACCTCTTCCCGGCCCTTCTTAAATGCCCTTAACCACCTCCAAACTTGTGAGTAGGACAGAGCAGAGTCCCTTTAAGCCTCACGTATCATTTTCTCAGTCTCCTCGAGAGATTTTTTCAGTGTTGCACAAAACTTAGTAATCGCGTAAAGTTGCTCATTTGTCGATTCCATTTTTATCGTGTCACGGTCGGCGCGCAGAGGTTTACAATAACTGACGTCCTGCCGCTGCCACAGTTTGGAGATCACTGAGACTAATGTCACGGCAAAGCTAAGTGCGATCCCCCCCTACTCCAAGTGGTTTGAACCCACTCCGACAAATAGAAGCGGTGCGGGAAATTCAGTTTCATTACCTATGGAACGCACCGTATATAAAGTATGGCACATGAAAGGTGGTTCAATGAAATAATGACTTGGATATTATGCTGAAACGCATGCGGGGTTGCAATAAGGGGTCAAGGTCTGGCAGTTAGGAGGCCCCCCGTGGTGACCTCGAATCCTGCCGGGGCGCCACACTGGCGTCCTCCACCTCCCCCTCCCCCCGAAAAACCGTCACCCGCCTGTTTTCATCCAGCTCCATTTTTGGTTTGGGCCAAATGTCGGGGATCTACCGCCAGAATCGAATCCGACAAAATAAAACATTAATTCATCTCGTGTTACTCAAACGACGCCTTTATAATAATTTGAAATTTATTTTTAAGAGTATTTAATTTGCTTTGAATATTCGCTTGATGAATATATTTGCTTGATGAATATTCCCCGGGTCTTCCACCGGGTCAGGAGTTCCATATTGGCCGACGCTTTGATGCTCCACTCGTGCATCGTTCCCAGGGCAGATGTGCTGAAGACACCAACGGCTGGAGCAATTGGAGAAATCAGCCATCGCATCGGTCACACCATTTACTTCGATGGGACGAAGCTACTTGCCCGAGCCAGTGGTTACTGGGACCGAACAATTAAAGTAGCGGTTGAAATAAGGATGGCGACAGGTAATTTCAACAGGGACTCCGGATATTCCATCAGCAACGCGTGGAAACCGATGCTGACGAAAGTTAGAAAAGGAAGGAACACAACACAGCGCCATGGCGACCAACCGGGAGGCTCCTCCACCACGGACCAATCACGAGTCACCTGACCCGTTGGCTCATGTATATAAGACGGCCAAATGCAGAGTGGCACTCAACTACCCTGAGGACGATGCACGAGTCCAGGAACGTAACGTCGGCCAATATGAAACCCCTGACCCGGTGGAAGACCCGAGAAAACTTAATCTATAACAATTTCTTTCATTTTTTTACACCTAGCTCCCCACTTGTATCAAAGCATTGTGTTCAGTGAATTCAAGTACATTTCATTTGAGTGTGGTTTACATCCCATGGAGAGAACCTGGTGGTCGAAGTGTAGAGTGCTGGACTATTCACCGGAGGTCCCGGGAGCACCCTCGGCTGCACCAAAACTGTGCTTTTTCGGGCACCAAGATTTTGAGAACGTTGAGTGCAACGAGCTTCTAGTTGGGATATTTATGGACAAGCACCATGTGTATGGTGGTTGCGTCGCGGGGAGAGGAGGTACTTGGGTTGCAGGATATCGTGCAGATGCAAATGTCATGAGAGTTGAACAAAGAAATGATCTGAGTGCAGTACTGAACTGATATCACCGCAAGTGTAGAGTTTTAAGGAAGGGCGAAGTAGACAAGCCGGAGTGTTTGACATACGTTAGAGAGATTATCCTTTACTTCAACCTCAGAGTTATTGATCGTAAAAGAAAGTAGTTTTGGTAATCTTCCGGTTAGGGCCTTGAATCGATATTTTCTTTGTTACCCCTAACAAAGTTCAACCCAAAAACCGACTCTACAATAAGTCCCTCTTCAATTCTGCATACTTTCTTTCTCCATTCATCCTCTATTTAACAGACCAGACCAATAATGAACTGCGCCTGTAGGCGCATCTGCTTGCCGATTCTCAGCCGCTGCTGACTAACGGTGCTTGGATATTTGTTAAATGTTTAGGGCTTGTCATGAGATTAAGGATGTAGAAGTAGGGAGTGAGTGGTGAGTGTGTGTAAAGGTGCTTTGTCATGGATGGGACTTTAGGGCGTTTGTGTTTATAGTGGGGGTTCTTGTCATATGATCATAGGTTTACTAAGAGGGAGTGTTGTGTACGCACTAGGGATTTGGAAAAGGAGACGGCAGTATTTTGGAGGTATGTTTCAATGTCCCGTAGTTTTCGGTCATTTTGAAGGGAGTCATTGCGATAAACCAGGGAGCTTTTAGGATTTTTTGAATCGTTTTATTTTGGAATATTCAGATTTTGTTTACATGGGTCGCTTCAATATCCCCCCAAGCTGGGTAAACGTATGTGAGGATTGGTCGGATCATGGACTTGTTTCATGTGATGTTTTGTGTTAAGGTTAAGGGGGCTGTCGTGATTAAGTAGAGGGAATACTGAGATGAGAGCTCCATTTGCCTTATTTATTGAATAAACAGTATGGTCGTGCCTCTTTAGTTTCCGGGCTAGGATAACAAGAAGAAACCTTTTATGAGGGATTTGAGCGTTCCCGTAAAAAAGGTTTGTTGAACATGATTTTTTCCATTTACGGGCGAAATTAATTATTTCGCATTTTTCTGGGTTTATGGCTAACTTCCAGGAGTCCATCCATTCCTCCACAATATCAAGATGCTCTTTGAGGTTCCTGGCCGCAGTGTCTGGACAGAGGGATTTTGCATCATCATCGGCACATTGGAATAGATGAGTTTTTGGATGGGAAGGAGATCCTTAATGTAAATATTGAAAAGAGTGGGGGATAGGATGGCTCCTTGGGGGACGCCTGCAAGGATAGGTATGGGGTTTGATTGGCTGGAGTTGACGGATATACAAATATCTTGAGAAGAGGAAAGATATTAACATTTTTACAAGGTCAAAGGAAATATCAGTTTGGCCGAGTTTGTGGATTAGGCCTTCTGTCCAGGCACGACCGAAAGCGCGTTTAATATGTAGAAATGCCACCTGCGTGTGTTTGTTGATGTTGAAGCCTTATGTTATGTGCTCGACCAATCTCAGCATTCGGTTCGTCGTAGCCGTTTTCCTTTTAAACCCTGTCTGCTCTTATCGTAAGATGTTTAGGGCGAGTAATTCCTCTTGCATTCGAACTTGGATGAAACGTTCAAGAATTTTCCTCATGCAAGGGAGAAGACTAATGGACCGGTAGTTTGAGGGGTCTTTTGGGTCTTCCGTCCAATCTCCGTATCAAATTCCACCCCCTCTCCTCGCTGGCGCAGGGTTCTCCCCTCTATCAATATCCCATCGCCAATCCAAAAGCTCCGCACCCATATTCCCTGCCTCCTTATGATTCCTCTCAACAATTCCCTCTCCTCCATCGCCACGCCATTCACTTCCTCATTTGTTTTTCCTGCTGTCTGCTTTACCTCCTCCAGCCTCCTCCACAACCACATTTCAAAAACGCATCAAACATCTACGCATATCGTTTTTCTTCAGGGCTCATGGTTTTGTACCGAACTTAACCACGATCCATATCAAAGTTTTGACGGACTTCTTTTTTAAATTGTTACCCAACGCCGCTTTTCTGTTAAAGAAGTTTTCCAATTAAAATACCCGAATGGTTGGTCGAGATTAGGCATTAAAACCAATGCCAATTAACACCATTGACATTCTTACATTGTTGCACCATGTTTGGATTTTGTATCTTTCACTTTCAAAAGGAATGTTATTACGTTTGCAGTAAGATCGCTGGTGGTTACAAAGCGTGAAAAGTTGAAAAAATAAGGAAATATTTCTATAGAAGATAATATGATTTTAAAAAAGGCTAATTGAACCATTGTCGCAAAGACTTGATAAAATGATTTCTCGTTTACTGAAAGTCACCGCGTGCTCTGGGTTACTCCAAAAATGAAAAAACTTCAAATAAATTTTCAAACGATTGGAAATGTTGGGAAATCACCGCCTCTCTCTCCCTTTCCAATCGCGATGAGCTCGCCAAAATATGCTGTGTAATTAGAGAAGTCATTCATTGCCTGTGTGTGCCTCCTTTCTTAGGGAAACGTTTCCTTAAGGAGGTTATAGATAGCTCTCTATTTTTTCCCTTCTTGTTACTGCCTATCCCGACTCTCCCTTACCACACGGATATAAGTAGACAGAGATGTGAAGAGATAGCCGATAAGACGTCAATCACTCTAGTAGATAATTTTAAACTTTTTTAATATTTTAATTAATATTCGCTAATCGAAATAAACGTAGGAAATATAAACATCCTGGTTGTTTTATATTAAAAAACCATAAACGTAATCAAGAGTAATCCACCAAAAGAGTAATCAACCCGAAGGTCGGTTTGGTAGGTGATGGTGGAGTTCACCCAGTACTAAGCCCTATACTGCGTATGAATTCTCACACATCAGGGTAGTAGGGGCAGTTCCTTTCCCTGTGCCGGTTACGGTTTCCCAGGAAGATCTGATACCCGAAAAATCACATAGGTTGGGTAGAGCTGCAGGTGCCTAGAGTGCCTTGCACTGGAATCGAACCCGGGCCCTCCGGTCAGTAGTCCAACAGTCTACCCACTGGACCACCGCAAATATGAATAAAATTTTCGAAATATAAATATATTATACATATATCACACTAGGAGTAATCTCATTAAATCTTTGGGGTCACTATAAACTTTCTAATTACTTAAACTAATTGATCATCCACTAATCGAACTTTTCTCTCCTCTCTATCCCCTTATTTTTGACCTCTCAAGGACCATGGAATATTTTGCTCTCAAATTTTTACGTTTAACGAGGATTTCATTTTCCTCGAAAATCTCATTCTTTTTTTCAATGATTCTAATCTCATACCTATCACCTCTTCTAATGCACTCAGCAATGCTTGGCTGACTGCCATTGTAAATGTGACTATTCGCAAACCTACCTGATATTATGAATTCCACACCGACATTCCTTCCTATCTCCATGGCTCCCCGCGGGACATTTCCCTCTGTGACATCATCGTTAACAATTTCCTCCACCTACACCTCGAATACGCTGAACAGCACCGGTGACAATGGACACCCAATGCCTCACATCTCTTGCTGACACTGCCCATCCGGACTCTCCGTTCCCCACTCGCACCTGATAGCAGTCTGATAGACATGTACAGGTTGCGGATCAGTCTCCTGTCCCTCCAATCCATTCCTATTTTCTGCAATACACGCATTAATTTTTCCCAATTCACTCTATCAAACGCTTTTTCGAAATCTACAAAACAGGCAAAAACGTCCTGGTTGTATTCTATATTCCTCTCAATTAGTGATCTCATTACTGCAATGGCATCACGCGTACCTCTCCCCTTTCTAAACCCGAACTGATTATCCCCTAAGTTATCAATTGCCTTCCTCTCCATCTTCCTGTTGATGATCCAACATTCCAATTTAGCTGCATGGAAAAGCAAAATTATTTTCCTGTATTTCGAAAATAGTGCTCTTGCCTTTTTATGTGGTGGGAAACAAAAAATCTAAAGAAATCTTCCAGTCACATTTTTCTCCCACGAGGCTGCAAATTAATCCATAAATACTCTTCCTTCCACATTTTCTAAACCATTCATTAGTACCTCAGGAATCATACCAACCCCCACGGTCTTATAAATTTTAATTTTACTAACGACTTCTCTGTCTCGCAATCGAGCATGGTTGGTCCTAATTCATCCCTAAATAATAAATGTACCATCTTTGCCATCAAGTACTTTAATGTATTCTTTCTAGAATTCTCGAGTGTCTCCTTGTTCAGTAAATAAATTTCCAGTCATACACATCTTTAATAGTGCGTACAGATTTTCCTTTATTTATTCCTGGTAGATTTTTTGATGTTCTATCCTGCAAACGTATTTCACCTTTCCTTGTAATTCATCCATGTCCTCGTTCTACGTCCAATACTTGTCGACCTATTGCTTTTTTTATTGTTTGCTTCATTAGTCCACAGGCAAATTTGACATATTTCACGAAGAGTGCACATTTGATCGATCACACCATGGAATTAAAGGATGGAATAATTTACATTTTTTTTGGATGGCGAAACTTTTAAAATTGAAAATAATTTGTTCCTGTAATATTGTTCTTTATTTTCTCATGCTGTGCCGAAAGAAGGGGTTTGCATGCTGGTAAAAGTGCGCTCCGTATTTCGATTGGAATGCACTTTTAGAGGTCACCTATCAATATTTTTTCATTGACTCTCATGTGCATGACATAAAGAAAAGTAGTAGTACGAATACTTGCACAAAGTTAGTTGATTAATTTATATTTGAGCAATAATTTATGCATTGGAAATTTTTTCTTTAGTACACTTCAACTCAGCAATATTATCACGTTCGTGGATTTTTTTGCGAAATCGTTGCCTGTTCAATGAAAATGAAGTATACAGTTTGATGGGTGCATTTATAGGAATTTAAAAAAATTAGCAATTTTAAACAAATAAATGTTGCATGAACACTTCAATTGGTTCTACGTTGATATGAGATACAAATATTTTTACCGTGAGCAGACCTAAATTTGTTTATGGTTTATTCATGATATTATTTTCTTATTTATTCGTTTTGGTTGAATAAATCTGAGCAAACTCTATTTTGCCGGTATTAACATAAAGCATTTTGGTTCTCTGTTAGCTGCTTACAAACAGTTTGCCATTAAATTATCTCATTCAAGGAACAAGTAATACGCGCATGAAGTAATACCGTTGAATTTTATTGAACAATATAATATAGTATAATGCATATTGACGCAATATCTCAAATAAGAACGAATTTTGAGCATTATATCACACCAAAGAAAGATTATTAATTTTAAACCTGACCGACATAATTTTGTTACTTTTCCTTGATGAAAAATAACTATTGGTAGGCATTACCATATCGATCTTTGTTAATAAATAACGTGTAACTGGAAAACCAGTAAGGTAGTACTTTTGATGAATATAAGTGCTGTTTCCATGGGCAAAACGTAGTTCATATACATAAATAACATACACGCATTCACATCCAATGCCTGGAAAGAGAAACTGTATTTGCGAGAAATAAGATTGTAGTCACTGTAGGAAATTATACTGTAGACTCTGTGAGCTTTTTTGCTGTAGCGCAATTGTTGTATGATGAGCATGACGTTGAGGATTTATTGATGCTCGGTATTGTTCTTATACGGTATTTAATTTCAGTTAAATATTCATCAATATGTGGTTCTTAGCGTTTTTGGTTTGGTCATTAAATCATGCTGCAGGTTTAGCGATAAAAGAGTGTGATAGGCTCGCAAGATATTTTAAGAAAGTGAAAAAAAATCTCGAGTAATGAAAGCTTCATCGAACAAGTTAAATTAATTTCAAAGAACGGGGAATGCAATGAATTCCCCTCGTAGGCTTCAAGGAAAGGATAAAGGCAGCAATTATGGATTGATGGCTCTAAGCATCGAGTGGTGTTTGGAAATAAACTTATGCACCTATAATGATGGATGCATGGCCGGAAAATCGTGCCTCTTTTAAATATAACATTTGTCTGTCAATCAGCTTTTTATATGCAGCATTCCATATTTATCCAATAATAAGTAACAATTCCTACTACTCTAGGTAAAAATAAATCAAAATAAATATCTCTAATTGGTAGCTGCATCATTCTTATTAAGAACAATGCAAAAATAAGTAAAATGGCGATTGGTATTAGAAAATCCAAATTTTCTTTGTTCAAATCATCCAGAAGTCATTATTGTGGACTTCCCCGGAATGTTCATTGTCTGCCAAGTATATACCGTCCCGCTGAGTGAAGTCTCACCTTTACCGGTCATTGTACATAAGAAACGCATGACATTGAAGAAAGAAACATGCCTGAAGTAGAAGCGTGGTTTCTGAGAAGAAGAAACTTAAAACTAGGGATAAAATATGAAATCTTAACCTAACAATAAAAGAAAGCCGAAAGGCAACGGGTTTTTACAAGCAAGTACAAATTAGATCATAAGTAACAGCACTAGCCGCCCTCCGGCGCACTCTGAGCATAGATATGAAGGATTTTGATTGCCGAAGATCTCATTGCCCTGTAAAAGAGGAAGTTTGTTTTATCTGGTTAATTAATTGTTTCCAAATAGATTAAAAGTCAAACGACATGGCTAAACCTTTGAACTACCGCTTTAACTTTGCTCTTTTTGAAGATGTTACAAGTACGACCAAGTTTGGGTGAATATATCCGAAATCGCGCTCCTGATTTCACTCCTCGTCCACCCAAGAGTTAAGAAACACGTTTCCTTTGAGAGAAAAATTAAAATTTAATCACGAAAACTTTTCGCTGATCCCTTCAGAACTTTTAATAGCCAAAGGCTTTGACACCTCTCGCTTCGGCGCCACTGGTAGCAAGACCCAAGTATTTAATTCCTCGGTCCGTATTACTCACAATTAATCCTCCAGTCCTCTCGTGAAGTTTCATCGGTGGGCGATGTCGCTCGTTCAGGGGCAGAGCGGCAGGGGCGGGCGGGAAGAGGGCAAAATGACCGAGATGAGGGCATCAATTAAAATCGCGAGCAGTCAGCATCCATCCCGGTTAGTCTGGCAAACATTCTGCCGGTTTAACTGCATCGATCCCTCAAAAGACATGCAGGAGGATATGCGAGAGAACACTCCAGTTGCCCGTGGATCCAGACCCTAATTCGCTGTTAAAGGAACAAAAATCGCGGGCACATCTGGGATGTACTCCAGAATAGCTGTGAAGATGAATTGATTTTCAATGTCAATTGAACATGGAACCCCTGACCCGGTGGAAGACCCGAGAAAACTTCACCAAGCAAATACGTCGGGAAAGCACCAGATCTTAGTTCACTTTACTAAAATGATGACACGTGCGTGGGTGCCCAATTTATATACTCGTGTTTTTTAGAAATTATTCATAAAGAATATTTTGCATCATCGGGACGATTTATTATCTCATATTATCATCATATTTATGATCTTTCGTGATATTGATTGGATTTGAGATGTCATGTTATTTTTCCAAGGCAAGTTTGATTGTAATACTTGGGACTTGTGTGCCTCCTGACATTGTCAAACTACACATGCGAGCAATGCAACAATTTCAAAGAGTAAAAACTCTCTGAAATTGTTGCATTGTAATGCACACGTAGTGGATGACTCCGTTAAAGTTACTGTTGCGGCATCTCCCGCAGTTTCTTGAAATTTGCACATGCGAGTTTTTTATAATTATAATAATTTATTCAGGCGAAATGAAAATTTCAATTCGGGGTGTTGCCCATCTCGTGCTACATTTATCGTTGTGGTGGGGAAACTGAACATGTTTCAAAGTGAAACGGCTTCCAGGAGGATGTGTGGCTCAGCTCTTTTTAGCGATTCTCACCTACACCGCCAACTAAAAATCAAACTGCCTTATTTTCTGTAAAGTAGAGCATACAGAGATGCATGTGGTATTATTGCGAATGAAAATGATACAAATTCTTTGCTATGCTAATCCTCCACGTAATTCCCAATTACTCTTTATGTTGAGTTTAAAAAACTCGTGGAGCTATAGCGGGCTAAGAGCTACACGTGAGAGAATATTTTTAAACAACTGAGAAAGATACTTCCAATCCCATTTCAGTTGTAATCACGGATAGGTGGTTTTTAAAGATACATTTTTAATCGTTAAATCTCACGTAATGTTCGCGGTAATCTCCAGAGGTCAGTAATTTATTTAGTTTTTATTTATATGCCCTGTAAGCCATCGCTAGGGTGTGTAGCAGGGGGTGAATACACAACAGACTAATTTTTACCCGAACATGACCCTACCGCGGTCAGACAATGCTACTCTGATCCCTTACCCCTCGTGGAAAAAATTATATCTTAAATCTATCTGATCCACACTTAATCTCTCTAATTTTTTTGGCATGATCTCTCCTACCTTCGTACGATGGGGGTAATAATACATTTTCAACATCACTCCTAAAGAGACTCACTTCCAATTAACGCAAAGGACTTAATAGGTAATTTATCCTTCGCTCCATTGAGTGATTCCCAGCCTGGCTACAGTAATATTTTGGATACGCTAATAAATTTATCATAACAACGTTTTAAAAATCTAGCTCCTACACGCTGCACGCAATTCAATTCGGCCATTGATTCAATTTCGAGATGATGCCATATATTACTAGCAGCATATTCTAAAAGAGGCCTAACCAACGACAGATAATATTTCTCTTTGACTTATTATCATATTTACCCACTACTCTTCTAGTAACTCGTAATTTTTTGATAGCTTGTCCGCATACTCCCTGTAAAATATATGTTTTACCTAGGAGAGGTCGTGAGCGAGGGTGACGCCTAGGTATTTCATGGAGTCGACACATTCCATTTCGGTGTTCCCGATGGATTAGGCGTTCGCTTGGAAATTGCTCTTTTTCTAAAAATGTATGACTACGCACTTTTTAAAGTTAATTCTAATTTCCAATTGTCGCACCAACGTTGTACAACATTAAGGTCATTTGATGAAGCTACTGTGTCCTCCTCAGGATAACGGATATCACGGTAAACTACTGCGTCATCGGAAAATAAACGTATCTTACTTATGACTACGGAGTCAATGTCGTAAATGTAAAGTAGGAATAAAAGAGGTTCAATGACACTTCCCTGGGGAACACCTGAAGTAAATTCTACTGAATTTGAGTTAACTCCATCTATCACTTCTCTTCGTTACCGAATATTCAAAAAGTATTCCATCCAACCAAGGATAATTGGAAAATTATGGAGGAATTAAAGATACTCGTGATCACTTTATGCTTCCCTTGGTAATGCCTTATAGTTTTGTTATTCATAATCTTAATCGAAAGATAGCTATCGGTCGACAAAAATGCGCCATTCAATATTCCTTTGCTTGCCGCTTAAATCGCAGAAACGTACGTGTGGCGGCACGGCCTGTCCGTCTCTCGAAAGATCTGCTCGACCAAGGATCTGCCGTAAATGACATGCCGTCATGACTGAGTGATCTGGCACCAAATTCTGAGTATATTTGCTTATTTTCAAAAAGTATATAAGTTCTATTGAACAAAGCGATTCTAATGTCAGACCTATGTCATGCATATTTGCCCTTGAATAGGTTTTACGTTCCTTTTTTATACTTAAACAATTTCAATACTTCCATAAGATATCGTTGGAAAGTAACATTCGTTAATTTTTAGAGCAACCTACAGGAGGGAACCCCAAAAGTGGTAGGACTGACTTTGTTAAAACAATTTTATTGACGATATACTTACCATAAACCATAAACACAGTAATCAACCCGAAGGTCGGTTTAGTAGGTGATGGTAGAGCTCACCCATGTACCAAGCCCAATGGCGTGTGAATATTCACACATCAGGGTAGGGGGGCCAGTTCCTTTCCCTGTGCCGGTTATGGTTTCCCAGGAAAATCTGGTACCCGAAAAATCAACTAGCTTGGGTGGAGCTGCAGGTGCCCAAATCGACTTAATAATCTTCAAATTATGCTCCTTGAGCTGCTACACACTTAGCATAACGTTGCTCCCATTCCCCGTACGCCCGCTGGAAATTTTCTTTGGGGATGCCGTTGATGACCCTCGTCGAAGCCTCTTGAACGGCCTTTATCGAGTCAAAACGTCGTCCCTTGAGCTGTCTTTTCATCAGGGGGAAGAAGAAGAAGTCCGGTGGTGCCAGATAGGGAGAATAGGGCGGGTGCGGCAACGTGGCAACGCCGTATTTGGCCAGGAGCTGTCTGACGACGAGCGCGCCATGGCACGGCACGTTGTCATGATGAAGCACCCAGCAGTTTGCGATGGCCGGTCGGACTCTTTTCACGCGTTCTCGGAGGCGGGTGAGCACCTGCACGTAAAAGTTCGCATTTACAGTCTCCCCTGGTGGGACAAACTCCTTGTGAACCACTCCATGATGGTCGAAAAACACAATCAACATCGTTTTGAATTTTGATTTGCTCATGCGAGCCTTTTTTGGACGTGGGGACGCGGAAGTGTGCCATTTCGCGGATTGTCTTTTCGTTTCGGGGTCATTTTGAAAAACACATGTTTTATCACTAGTTATCACATTGTCCAAACAATTTTCGGTGCAAATTGGCTAACACTTCTTCGGAAATGCGCACACGCGTTGCCTGTTGGTCGACACTCGGAATTTTCGGCACCATCTTGGCGCACACCTTGCGCATGGTCAAATCCTGTGAAATAATGGGTTGGACGTTGGATGCAGACTGACCCAACTGGTCTGCAATTTCTTCACTGGTTAAGCGTCGGTCTGTGTTCAGCAGTGTCCTCACTCTGTCCACATTCGTGTCGGTTCTTGCCGTCGACGGCCGTCCGGAGCGATGGTCGTCTTCAACGAGCTCCCTACCCTCTTTAAACAACTTTTGCCACTGTGGAACGGCTTAAGGCAGTGTCCCCAAAAGCCTGCTTGATCATATCGAGTGTCTCAGTTGCCGTCTTCCCGAGTTTCGCACAAAACTTCACGGAATAACGTTGCTCTAAATTTAGATTCAATTGGTTTTTCGACGCGGAAAAAAAAACTTGCTTCACTAAAAACGGTGTCCTCACTCAACGACAGCCCGCAGGCGACTGAGGTTGGCGTCGGTCTGTTGCTAAGAGCCCCCTCCACCTTACCCTGCCAGGCAGACCCCCCTCCACCGCTCCGTTCGCGCCAGAGAAAATCAGTTTTACCACTTTTGGGTGCGACCCTGAATGTATTTATTGAATTTTATTTTTTTACCATCCTGCAGGGTGTTCGCAGGTTTTTCACACGCTCCTATTTCCTTATGGGTGTTTTCCTGCGTGGGGTTTTACTAGGGTCTTCATGTTGAAACTCCCTGTAAGATTTTTCCCACAAAATTAAATCTTGTGCTTATTTCATTTATTATATATATGATTTAACCGTTTTTAGATCGCTTTATATTTCCTCTTATTAATATTATTTTTATGTAATTGACAAAGAGTTAAATAAAAGAAGGGACCGCATAGTTTCAATTTTGCCCGAATAAAGACGTCTATCTACATATCGCATGTAATGTTCAAAATAGATTTCTAATTTAGGCAGAATTCGAATGGTATAATATTGCAAAATAAAGTGTGTACTCAACATTGCCATAACTGAAGAGTTAATTGGATTCATAAATCGGGGGGAAATAGCAAAAAGATATTGAGGAAGTGATGGCAATGAGCCGTGACCCTAGATTCAAATAGACCCTAAATGGTCGAGTTTTTCCAATCATTCCCAATTTATGTGAATATTTGGTCAGTAGTCCCCTCATTCGACAACTGGGCCATGCCGTGTCTTAAAGGGAGAGAAATCTCTCTTGCAGAGAAATCCAAATCGAGCTGAGCCCTCCGCTTTAGGACGTGTCAATCGGCCGCAAGCGAGGGAAGGGAAGAGGCCAGAGGGCGAGCGCCCCCACGCGGCTGCGCCCTCCAGAAGGGTCACCCCAACTGGGTCAGCCAGAGCCTGAGGCGCGCCCCAATATGCACCCTCGGCCCATCCGGCGACGGGGGCCGGGACGGTGGGGGCCACGTGACAGCGGGATGCGAAGGGCCGGAGAGGGGGGGCGAGGTTGGGCAGGGGGCGAGCCCTACGTGCCCACCCCACCCCCAGGACCCCCTTCCCTCCTCCTCGTGACCCCAATACCATTGTATTTATCGGAGCACTTTCCGGGTTGAATGTGTATGTCAGTTGATAGTTTGTGTGTTTGCATGTGTGTCAGGGGTGTAAGGATTCTCGTATGGATACTCGTACCATGTTTTGTTTAGGGATTGTGTAAATTTGTGGCTTTTGCATGCGATTTTTTTACATATTACGGGTGGTACCCCAACACTCCCCGCCACATGCCCTTGCGGCGGCTAGCGGGGTATTAAGTAGATGCAGATGTAGACGTATATGCAAATGCAAAGTACCACGGGAAAGCAAAGTAATGATTGTCCGCTTTGGTGTATTCGGTGCTCTGTAAATTCAAGTCGGCTCAATCACGGACGCAGTCCTCCCTTCTGGAAGATCGGGTCCCCAAGAGTGGTCCATCCCAGAGAGGCGCAGGGGGTCGCCTTCGCCCACCCGCCTCCCTTCGAGTCCTCCAGGACCTCCCGCACGCGCTCGTCCTTCATCCCCCAAACTGTCTATGTACAGTCGAGGGGTCAGCGACGGAGGTCGCCGAAGGGGACGACGGCCCCTGCCCACCGGTGGGCCCTTTCTCATCCTCGCCAATGCGAACTCCCACGCATCCCGCCTCCTTCCTTTTTCTCCATTCTTTTCTTGGAACCTATGCGTCGAGCCAACCAAATTCTTGGTTTAGAATTTCTTCCGCTTTGACAACCATGAAAAGAAGTCCCGATCGAAAGAATGCAGTTCACACTCTTTGGTAGTTCTCGCGTACAAGTCACAGAGAGAGGAACTCAGTTGATGTTACAAATTAATTGTGAATGTTTCTTCGCCATTCTGCGACGAGTGGTTTTGGGAGGCAAGCGTACTTTATATAGGAATGACAATTAGGACGATTGCTTAAACAGGAAGATTGGCGAGGACCTAAGAAAGAAGTAATTATTCCTTCTCACTTCCATCCATCCTCATGGAATTTCCTCAACGGCCTCAAAATTAATAAATACATGGGTAGCATAAAAATTAACCGGAAAAGTTTAGGAAAAGTATACAGTATTTATTTCACATATTACTGCAATTCCTCAAAATTCTCCGAAGTACATCCCTTTTCCACGACTCGAAAGCTCCCTCCTGGTAGGCGAATCCCGGTAGGTCCATAAGGGTACTCGTGAAAGCTTCTTTGACGACACTTAGGGTCCCATGGTGGTGTTTGAGGAAAGGATAGATTTCAGTTGTATGGGGAATAGGAAATATAGTAGTCTGATTGAGCCAAGTCGGGACTGTAAGGGGGCTGGGGAATCGTCGCGATGAAGTTTTACGTCTGGTAGTCGGTTACCTTGGAGCCTCAAACGCTCAAGACATTCGGAACGAGTTGAACGTAGATTTTTCTCATCGTCGAATTTAAGTAATAATGGTGTGCACTGTCATCTTATCAATGCGATCTGCGATCATGCGTATACTTAACGCACACGTCCGAAAAAATTGTTACCGGTAGTTTTCACAATTCATTGTTTTAATGCGGAGCACATATCAGGACAATATGCAGATCCGCTTGAAAGAACCTGAGCTTCATTAAACGGGTGGTGGGGAAATATAATGAGAAAGTTAAAGAGAGGTGTTATTTGCTCTAGTTAGACCACATTTGGAATATGCCGCAGGTAATTGGGATCCTTGGGAGAAAATTTGGCAAACTTAATTAGATAAAGTCCAGAGAAAATCCGCCAGATTCGTTAAAAGTTGTTACAATAAGAACACAAGTGTAACAGGTCTCTTAGGGAATTTAGGCTGGGAGTCCCTTAAGATACGAAGAGAACAAGCGAGACTTAAACATTTAGAAAGATTCAGAACCAGTGAGTTTTGCGATGACTTTAAAGGAATTATAATGGCCCCACACTATATTAGACCATAAATATAAAATAAGGGAGATAGATTCCAATACAGATAGATTCAAATACTCATTCTTTCCCAGAAAAATCAGAAATCATAATAGTAAGAAACCGAAGTCACTTAAGAAATAGTAAAAACATTTAATTTACGAGACATATTCATAAAGTAAGAGCCGTTTACTTATATTTAAATGTTGGCGCTTCGGGACACAGTTTTACTCCTGCAGCGTCATCTACTGAATCATTGAGAAGCTATAGCAGTATTTCCTTTCTTTCAGAAGTCGTTCGCTTGTCCGTGCATGCAAACAACAATATCCGAGACAATCGTTGATCCCGCCAGCTGTGAAGTGCGTTCTGTCACACGATTCTTGTACGAAAAAGGATTGTCGATTGCTGAAATTCATCGGGAGTTATGCCTATTTTATGGACCTGCAGTTATGAACGAAAGAAAGGTTAGACAATGGTGCCGTGATTTTAAAAATGGACGAACAAATGTCCATGACGAAGAGCGAAGTGGTAGGCCCAGTTTTCTGACCGATGAAATTGTTTCGCAAGTGGAACAAAACTGCGATGTGATCGTCGATTGACGATTAACGGCCTGGCTGAACAATTTACTCAACTTGGACGCACTACTGTCTACAATATCGTCACGGATAACCTCGAATACCACAAATTGTGTGCAAGGTGGGTACCGAAAATGCTCACCGACCACCACAAAGAGCAAAGAATGTCCAGTGGACGAGAGTTTTTGGGCCGTTATCAACAAGATGGAGATGATGAGACCTTGCACCTAGCGACTACTTCCTCTTCTTTCACTTGAAACAGGGGCACGGTGGACAACTTTTCGAAACCGTAGAGGGTCTCAAGAACGGCGGTGTCAATTGGTTCAACTCTCAGGCGGCGAGTTTCTATGCAGAGGGGTTAAAGAAGCTGGTGCAGCGGTACGAAAAATGCTTAGCAGTGAACGGCGATTACGTAGAGAAATGGAGTAGGTTTGTAGATGACTATAAGTGCCAATAAAATGTGTTTCACATGAGTATATTTTCCTGTGACCAAACGGCCCTTACCCTATGAATATGCCTTGTACAAGTCGGAACACAAATAACCATTGCAAACCTATTAGGTATATTTGTAGGTGCATGTGCATTATTAGTTGGTAGTTTGTGTGTTTGCATGTGTGTAGGGTTTAAGGGTTTTTTTATGAATGTACGTATGCCATGTTTTGTTTGGATATTGTATAAATCTGTGGCGGTTGCTTTTTTCTTGATTACGGGTGGTGCCCTAACACACGCCCTTGCGGCGTCTTGGGGGGTATTAAGTAGATGTGCACGTAGAAATCAATTATATTTTAAAATGCCCGAAGAGTGAATTCGTTGTTACCGAATGATAGGTGAGGGAGTCTAATGCCCTCCCGGAAGGAACTGGAAGGCGAAAAATGAAACGCTCTCGCCGGACCACGGCGGAGTTCGAGGAAACGGCGAGCCATGAGCGAGGGGGTCACTCCACGAGAAAGGCCAGCACTTCAGATTGGGTCGGCACTTGCATACCAGAGGGACGAGATTGAACGCCGGGAATTCACTCCCTCCACTAGCCTCATTGGATCTCCCACCCCTCGGGCTAATTGGACCCTCCGCCCTCTCCAACGGGAGGGAGCCCAGCGTCAAAATCATGGACGTGAACTGACGGACGCCGAATGCTTGAGGATAAAACAAAGAAGAGGCCGAGATAGTATATGAGCGGAGGGAAAGAAGGGTGTTTTTAGCAATGCGGAGCGCCAAATGCTGAAAGACAACTTGCTTAAATGGCGGTGCAAAAACGTTGTGCGATTCTAGCACGCTTAGAAAGCTCTAATTCCCAACCCTTTTCTTCCTGTGTTCCTGATTTTCTCTACACAGCAAATATGCGCTAGACATTTCGAGAGTAGATGTGTTTCCAATCGAAAGCGTTTACAATCTGTGAAATAAATAATAAAATTATTTTTTCCTATTCCAGTTTCTTTTAACGACAGTCAATCTTTACCTTCACCCATATGGGAATTCTATTCAACATAAAATTTTTTGTGATACTTGTCCTATACTTCTTTAATACAGGTTAAATACTGGTATGCAAGGCATGTGTATTTCGATTAATATTAGGAATTGTCCTATGGATTGGTTTCCTTTAGATAATGGAATATTTATCAAAAAATATATTTCTTTGATCCCTCCCATGGAGAACAATCTTGACGTGATGGACGGGCTTGTGCGTTCCGATGACCCCTGGACTTGACTGGCTGGGAGGGGGGCAATGATGATTGCTCCTAGTAGACACATCCATGCCATAGGACAAATATCTACTGAATCTATATTATATCATTAGTAGAAGTAAAAGCAGAACAGACGAACTTAGTCAATGTTCAGGTATACATGCCACTGAGCAACCACAACGGGGAAGAAGTCGATAGGATATTTATTTATTTATTTATTATCGACTTAATTGGGCGAGGTTGGAACTAAATAGTCCCTTCTTCCACCTAACCCTTACATTACATACATTACATTGAAGACAATTACATACAGCCAAGCCCTGGATGGAGAAAAATCCACCCAGACGGGAATCGAACCCGTGACCTCTCAGTTGGCAGACGAGGATGTTACCCCGCCGCCACCGGGGCCGGCAAATATCATAAGCATATCCGGCCGGGCCGGCCGGATATGCGATCAGTAAGAGGACATAATCGTGTGTGTTCCTGCTGGGAAGCATTTGATAGTGATGAAGGATTGGAATGCGACGGTAGGTGAAGGAAGAGTTTTTAATGAGGTGGGGGATTACGGCTTAGGAATAACAAATTACCTCCGAGAGAGAGCATTTGAACTTGGCAGGAGACAAAGATTGATTATCCCCAGCACTTCCCATAGACACCACAAAAAGCGTAGGTATACATGGAAAATACCAGGTGTCTCAGAAAGGTATTAGATTATATTCTGTTTAGGCAGAGGTTTAGGAACAGTGTGATTTATTCGCACAGCTTCCCGGGGGCGGATGTGGACTCTGACCACAATTTAGTTGTTTCGAAATGTAACGTCCGTTTCAAGAAGATGAGAAGAGGGCGGCGGGTTAGGAAATGGGAATTAGAAGCATTAAATGGATTAACGAGGAAGGAGTATCAGCAGGCTGTAGAGAAAATGATGGATGGCGGTAAAGAACGGAGTACTATCGAAGTAAAATGGGAGTGTATCAAGCAAGGGATGTCGGAAACCGCAAAAGACACTATAGGAACCGTTAAGGGGGAAAGGATAAGGAAACCATGGGTCACGGATGGGATAAATAAGGCTGGGAAGGTGGGTTAGGAAATGAAATGTAGAAACATTAAATGGATTACCAAGGAAGGAAAATCAGTAGGTTGATAGGGATAAGGGGAATACAATAATATTTGAAAAATGAAACATCCAAGAGAGATGGGGTGAATACTGTGTTATAAAGAACATAGGCTAACAAGCGTAGATATTGAAAGAACATATGACGTACGAAGTGTGTTCAAAAAATAACGAGAATTTTTTCATTTCGCGGGCTTGGAGAGTCCGATTGCCAATTTTTTTTATTATGTTGGCATACATGCCCCTGAAGTATGATAAAACTTTCAGCTGTTTTCATTGTGGACTTTGCCTGTGACAGCCACTGAGGTTAGACGTGTTTTATGAGCTCGGCGATGTTCGTTTGTTAAAAGAAATGGATCAAAGAATTTGTATCAAATTTTGCATGAAAAATAAAATAAAGTATAGCAAAGTGTGTGAACTGTTAACAAAGGCCTATGGTGACTCTGTCATGAGTAAACCAAGAGTTTACGAGTGGTATAAGCGTTTCCAAAAAGGCCAAGAAGACCTTGAAGATGACGAACGCCCTGGACGCCCCAGCACATCAACAATCAATGAAATGTGGAAAAAATGAAGGAAATGGTTACGAACGAATCACAATTAGAGAGGCTGCTGATGATGTTGGCATATCGATTGGATCATGCCATGACATTTTTTCCATTTTTTTGTGCATGAAATGCGTGGCAGCAAAATTAGTTCAAAAATTGTTGAATTTTGAACTAAAACAGCGGCGAATGGAAGTTGCTCAGGAATCACTAAATGAAGTAAACGACGATGAAGAATTAGTGAAAGGTATTATAACAGGAGACGAAATATTGATTTATGGATATGATGTTGAAACTAAGGCTCAATCATCCCAGTGGAGGCATTCTGGCTTGCCAGGACCGAAAAAGGCTCGACAAGTGCGGTCGAACATAAAGGTTATGCTCACTGTGTTCTTCGATTTGAATGGCATAGTGCATCATGAATTCCTGCCGCCAGGTCAAACGGTCAATAAGAAGTACTACCTACAAGTTCAACGCCGTCTGCGTGAAGCAATCCGAAAAAAACGCCCGGATATGTGGAAAAACAATTCATGGCTTTTGCACCAGTTCATACTTCATTGATTGTTCGTGAATTTTTGGCCAAAAACAATACTATAACGATGTCCCAGGCTCCATATTCGCCGGATATGGCTCCGTGTGACTTTTTCCTATTTCCAAAAATTAAGAGAACCTTGAAGGACCGTCGTTTTACAGCCGTAGATGACATTAAAAGCGCATCACTGAGAGAACTAAAGGCTTTCTCAAATATCGAGTTTAAGAAGTGTTTCGGGGATTGGAAGAAGCGCTGGCACAAGTGCAAAATCTCCAATGGGGACTATCGTGAAGGTGACAACATTAATGTACAAGAATAAATAATAATAAATAAATATTGTGGTCCGAAAAATTAAAATTCTCGTTATTTTTTTATCACACCTCGTAGATGAAAATAGCTTGGATCCGGGTTTAGTCGACGATGAGAAACAAAGCGCTATGAGGTAATGAAATCAAATAAGGTCGTACGGGTAGAAAACATTCCTGCGGAACAACTGAAAGGCTGAGGAAAAGTTGAGAGGAAGTCTCTTGATGAACTAATTTGTAGTATTTATGGGAAAGGAATTTGACCGGAAGACTGTCAGAGCAGTGTTAGTTGCTTGTATAAGAAAGGTTAAGGCTACGGCATGTAAGGACTACAGAACAATAAGTTTGATTTCTCACATAGCTACAGTGTTTCTCAGGATGATCAATAAAAGGATGGGGATCAGAGCAAATGGTTACTTAGGGGATGATCGGTTTGGCTTTGAAGTGCTATTCAACGAACATGTTGAGGAAATTATTGAGTAGGCATGGGAGGAACTGGAGGTAGGAATGAAAGTCGGAGGGGAATTCATAAAATCAGTAAGATTTCCTGATACAGGGTTAGTCCGGAAAATAAGTGTACTGAGCTCAGGAAAAAAATTATTACACTTTTACATATCTTAAGCTAATATTCCTCAAAATAGGACCCTTGTAAGTCGATACACTTGTTCCAGCGGCGTTCCCATTCCTGGAACGCTCCCGCGAAGGCATCATCGGGAACCTCTCGAAGACACGTCGTCACGGCCTCTTTGACGGCGTCCAAAGTTCCGTATCGCGTTCCTTTCAAACTCCTCTTTATCTTCGGGAACAGAAAGAAATCCGGTGGTGCCAAGTCCGGGCTGTAGGGCGGGTGCGGCAGCGTTGCCACGCCGTGCTCGGCCAAGAAGTCCGACACGACAAGCGCGGTGTGAGACGGCGCATTGATGTGATAAAGCCGCCAGATGTTTTTGATCGCTGGCCGGACGCGGGCGACTCGTTTTCGAAGCCTGTCGAGCACTTGGACGTAAAATGCAGCATTTACAGTTTGTCGTTCAGGTACAAATTCGTAGTGGACGACTCCCCTTTTGTCAAAAAAGACAATGAGCTTATTACACTTATTTTCCGGACGAACCCTGTAACCAAGCCTTTTGCCAGTCAGCAAAGAGCCTGCAAGTATTGCTGAGTGAATTGAAAAGTCAGTGCGATTGGATGAGAAGAAATATCATTCGACTAATGTAAACTTTCGCGCGACTGACCCTTCACAGGTGCGGAGAATTACTGAGGTAGATCAGACCACAAAGATAAAATAAGGGAGATAGATTCCAATACTGATAGATTAAAATACTCATTCTTCCCCAGAACAATCAGAAATCATAATAGTAAGAATCCGAAGTACATTTAGAAATATTAAAAACATTTAAGTTACAAGTCGGAACAAAATTAAAAATTCAAAGATTGTGCATGTGCATGTGTTGTTGGTAGTTTGTGGGTTTGCACGTGTGTGAAAGGGTTGGGGCGAAAGTGTTCTTGCATGAATTTTTATAATATTTGGTTTGTGGGCTATAAATTTCTGGCTCCTGCATGCGGTTTTTTTCTAAATTACGGGTGGTTCTCTAACACCCCCCGCCACACGCCCTTGCGGCGGCTGGCGGGGTATTGAGTAGATGAGCAGATGTAGATGAGAAAGAATGGTATGTCGGTCTGGGCAGTGCGGAGTAAGAAAGGGATGTCCATGCCATCGAGAGTTCTCTTGGAAATTCAAGGGAAGGAGCTGGCGAGGGAGTTGGCGGCGGAAGGCAGGAGAGAACTTAGATAGGCAACGAAGCCAACAAGCAATGATCTGTGGATGATCAGTCGGTAGTTAACGAGTCAACCAAATAATTGTAGTCATTGCAGTTGATTGCAGAATCAAAATGATTGGTGTTGAATGAGAACGCATCGTAAGAAAGGTAATGAAATGATACCAAAACCGGAAGACAAATATAAACATTACAGACAAATTGTGGGAAATAAACTGGAACAGGTAGGTGAAGTTACCTAGTTAGGAAGTGTTTTATAAGTAGGGCAAAATAATACTGAAATTAAAAGAAAAATTTCTCTATGTAAAGCTTTTATTAAGAGACGGAGAGCAGGGGAAAGGCAGAAAACTTTATGCTAATTTTTCGGTTTTGAATTTTGGCACCGGACAATTCTCATGTTTTTTTTTGCTTTTGTATAATTTGGAAACCCTGGACAAACATGTATCTCCAAACCTCGAAAGAGGAGGTCTTTCGAAAAGATAAAAACGCGGCAGAGGCACGGAATTGCGTGGTTGAGGGATGAGCATAATCTATCGGATGCATATTACGAAGCGCTTAAATTTCCTGTTGGTATTGCGTCGTACATCCTAAGCAAATCAGAAGGGTGTACAAAGCCAAAAGTGTAGCAAAGCCTTTAGGGTCGATGCTCACCACCAACCAGAGTCAGAATGGACCGAGGCCATTAGACGTCACTTTTCACAATTGTGCAGTACCTTGCATAGATGACTGTATTTTCACACAAGAAAGACTATACTTGATTATAAGAAAAAGGGAACCGACATCAGCCTTTTTGTTCAGTTTTTTGATGATTAGTTATCACGACATTCCACGGGCTGATCTCGTAACCTAAACCAAAAACCCGTGGCAGTGAATTTTCGTTAAACAAGGGGATTTTTAACCTGTTTCAGTTGGACTGCATCAGAAATCAGATCTCACGCCATACCTAATTGATTTGGCGATGGAAGATGGCACTTGCGAAGAATTTGAGAGGAATATTTGATATGATTAGACATGGCAAAATCCAAAAGTTCACAATTAAAGGTCGGGAATCACCGCTCGGTTCAAAATCGCATGCAATGGCCTGGCATCATTATCATAGTGTTCTTACAGCAGCACAACATTTTGGAACGAACTTATATCAAATTTGGTATAGCCAAACTATGCATGCGCAAAAACAAGAACCCCAGCCAAGAAGGCTTGCGAATAAAACTAGAAGAATAGTTTAGTGCCATTGATAAAGACGTTTTTAGACATTTCTATTGGTACATTAAAGAAGTTTAATGTAATGCGTGAGGTTAATTTCATTGGCCTTTGCCCTTTCCTTTTGGTGGCCGAGTGGCGGTCACGTGCCGGAGCGGACGTGTGGTCGGAAGGAGAGAGCCCCACCAACCCCCTCGGCTCGCCCCACGGCCCCCCCAATCCTCCCAATCTCTGCTCCAACGACTAGAGTGCGGGGGAGGGAGGATTCAATCGGCAGTCCCCTTCCCCCGGGAGAGGAGGGAAGCGGTGTTTCTGGGGGGGGCAAAGAGGTCAATCGTGGGTCAGCAAATGGAATGGCGGGGGTTGCCAGGCGACGCCGGGAAGTCGCTTTCTCCCAAGCGAGTGCGAGCCTTGACGAGAGGGGACGGTTGCTAGAGGCGGGAGAGGGGGCGGGTGGGGGGTGGGGAAGGGGGTTAGGGTACCCCGGTGGCGCTGTGGGCCCCTTCCTCCGCCTTCGGCGCCTCTCCGTGAATGACGATGACGTGCAGAAGGCGCCCGCCCGGAGAGGCAAAAGGAAAGAATGGATTGGAAAGATGAACTGCCTCGAACATTTAAAGGATTCAGATCTCAAAGGCCTTACACCCTGAGAAAGCTAGGGGACTTCCCAATAATTGTGCTTCCCTATTACTCACGGGAAACAGGCAGCCATTCAAGAGTCGGTACGCGCCCCTTCGATGTCTTCACGAATTTCCAAGCCTCCTCAACTCTCTCTCGCTCCCCTCCCACCATTCTCTTCATGTTGTCTCATGCGTCTGATTTGATGCAATATCCAAGGTGATCGATATTCTCATCCATTAACCTCCACATCTCCCTTACGAGCACCCCTCTCATTCCTTCGCGACCTCTAATAATTGTCAGTAACTAAACCAGTATCAATTATTACACAAAGGCACCCGTAATTATCCATTATTTTATGCTAAATCAAAATTAATTTTGATGTGGTTTATCATCTTAAAGTCTCTGAAATTATACATTATTTAGAAATAGTTGAAATTTTACTTTTAAAAATAGCCAATTATATGTTTATCTTGTTCTTCTAATTATGGACGGTTGTACCAAATGACGTCATAGTCCTTCTTATTAATTATGTTAATTTGAAGTAATTTATTGATTTTCAGCAAAAACCTAGAAAACAATTTTTTCGTATCATATTATTATCTAATTTTCAACTTTATTTCCTAGTGGGTAACTGTTACGTCAATATCTCAACGGACAATAGCACAATGAATTCGAGATTATATCATAAATAAAACTTATTATCTATCACTTAATTATCTCCGTAAGATTAATATTTTCGCGGTGGAACAAGGTAAATTAAAGAATAACTAACGGTAGACTATTTCATATTAGACCTCGTCTATTTTTTTCTCTTAGCGTCTTCAAGGATATGAGAAAATATTTACTTTGGAAATCAACAGGTATTGCAGTTATACTTACATTGCTCGCATATTTTCATAGAAATGCATTTGATTGAATGAATAGATGGTTATTTCTATTACGAAAACTGTGGCGGCGCTAGTGTCGGGAAATCTGTGGTCATCTCAATAATATGAGAAAAAAGAACCCAAGTACCCGAATTTCAGCATTGATTTGTGCTAAATATTTGGGAAATACAGCAACTGGTAAAATAAAAACTTGGAGTTTTCCACTTATTTAAGAGTTTATCACAACAAGCCCCTCTCCTCGCCCACCATGCCTAGTACTTTGTTTTCCTTTCTGTCCACTCCACCGTATCCATCCTTCTCCAAGCCTACCTTTCAAAAGCCTCCAATCTACGCCTACCTGCCGGCGGGGATGGACCAGCAGGATGCTTCAATGACCATGTTCCATATCTAAATCCTGACGAGCCATTTCTTATCACCATTATTCAACGTCTCTATCATCAATCCCCTCCTCCTGGTGAAGGTTGCTCTGGTCCAAAACACCTTGAAGTCACTTCTAGTCTGAAATGCTTCTCAGTTAAAGCACTTTTGTGTAAGACAATAACTCTTCCACCTGCTCTAGTACACGGATTCATATTTTGATGTATAACTTTTTATTCCTCCTCCTCAAAACTTTATTACCATTGTTTTGTTTGCATTTATTTTCATCCCATATCTATCGCACTGAACCTCCAATTCACTCAGCAATACTTACAACCCCTTGGCTGACTGAGCAACTAATGCTTGGTCATCAGCAAACCTAACCGATTTTACGAATTCCTTTCCGACTTTCATTCCCACCTGCAGTTCTTTCCATGCCTCTTTAATCATTTCCTCCACGTGTACGTTGAACAAAACCGGTGACAATGGGCAACCCTGCCTTACCCCTCTTCCTAACACTGCCCATCCGGACTCTCCGTTCTCCACTCGCACCTGAGCAGTCTGAGACATGCACAGGTTGCGGATAAGTCTCCTATCCCTCCAATCCATTCCTATTTTCTGCAATACGCGCATTTTTTTTCTAATTCACTCTTTTAAACGCCTTTTTGAAATCTATGGACCAGGAAAATACGTCTCATTACTGCAATGGCATCATGCTTGCCTCTCCCTTACATATACATCTACACAAACCCCGAAATCCACCGTAAGGGCGTGTGGTGGGGGGTATTAAGTCGCCACTCGTGAAAGAGAACAAACCATATGCAAAATCAACTCATCCATGCAAACCTACACCCCCAGTTGCGTATACATTCATGCAAAAATCCTTTCCACTTACACTCAAGCAAATACATGTACTATCAACTGACAAACAATTGCACTTTAGGATTCAGTAATAAATGTATCCATAAAAGTGCAAGCTAGAATTTGAAAAGCAAGAAGGCGAAATTCCACTACCACACGGACATGCAACGGTTTCCTTCCCCAAGGACACAGATAGGGAATGTGAGACAACGCTGCAGGCAGCGGTAGGGTCCCCCCACAACAGAGAGATGAGGGATTATCTTAGAGTCAAACCGATCATTCCTAAGTTATCGTATGCTTATCTCAATGCTTCATATCTAATATGTTAATGAGTCTTACATTTCTAACTCCAAGGACAAAGATTCCAATTTCAACAAGTTTACTTCAAGTTTTTTCATTAATTTTTATAGTCGAGTACATAGAATGGATAAGTTAAGCTATCAATGGGCCCACTTACTAAACTCTACTATATTTCTAAGGCCCATCTAACACGACTCTTCTTCCCCATCGTCCACTCGCATACATTCTGCTTCCCTTCGAGCAATCCAACGTGCTCATTATTCTTTTCCTCACTCGCACACGTCTAGCCAGCATTCCACTGTCCACAATATTTGCCCTCCATCCACTTTTTCTGCCGTCATAGAATTTCTCCCGTTGACCCTCCATCCTCCACTGCCATCTCTCGTGCTTCTTAATATTATTTATTTTCGGTAAATTTCATTTTTTCTATCTCCCTACACGTCCACATCTCGCAAACCTCCAATCGCCTTCGCTCCATCTTAATCTTTTCGTAGGAGTCCTTGGCACACGGGAGAGCCCCCTCCACCCCACGCCCCGCCGCGAAACATTTCAAGGACAGACAAATATGAATTCCCAACTTCAATTCTGAATATGGAAATAAAACTAGATGCATCAGTGAGATTCTATTTATTCAATCAAATTCAGCATCCCCGAGATCCATCATGGACCAAATAAATAACCTTTATTACATAATTACCACTTTTAAAAGATCATTGAAACTTACCATGTGGGAGAGATATGCGATCTTTTTCTGTCTGGCACCGGTCTCTTTCGACTGATATTCAAATAGGCTTGGAGGAGGAGTAGATTAAAGCATCCCAGGAAGACCAGGGCTTCCCGTTCAGGTGGCACGAAGAGGGCGCCGAGACAAAGGATCAGCAAGCAAGGGTTATCGTGTCAATGTTCCCCTAATTCCCGCGGTGTTTAAGCAGAGTCGAGGGCCACAAAGAGCGCGCGCCCGCGTGAATCTGGATTATGGAGGGGAAGGTGACGGGTTAAAGGTGTTCTCTCCCACGCGATCCGTTGGCAAACAGCTAGTCCTTGAGAGGCGGTAGATGCAGACTCCTTCCCGCCACGCCTTATCTCAAAAATCCGCAGAATGAGATTATATTTGAGAACTTAACGGCAATTGCCGCGGGAGTGGTAAGAATAAATTCTCGTCGAACCGTCTTTCATAACGCTACAATCTTCAAACACCAAATGTTGCTTCTCTTCATTTCATTCACGCGTTTCGAGTCGAGAGGAGGGAGCCTTCAATGAGAATAGGAAAACGTTTGCCAAAAGAGCTATTTAATCGTGACCTTACAAGTTCCAAAATTTATTTCATATTATATATTGAAAACAGTTGATATACAGAAACGAGGTGTGTTCAAAACATAACGAGAATTTTTTCATTTCGCGGGCTTGGAGAGTCCGATCGTCAATTTTTTTTTATTATGTTGGTATACATGCCCATAAAGTAAAATAAAACTTTCAGCTATTTTCACTGCGGACTTTGTCTGTGACAGCCACTAAGGTTAGACGTGTTTTATGAGCTCTGCGATTTTCGTTTTGTAAAAGGAAATGGATCAAAGACTGTGTATCAAATTTTGCGTAAAAAATTAAATAAAGTGTAAAAAAGTGTGTGAAATATTAACAAAAGCCTATGGTGAGTCTGCTGTGAGTAAATCAAGAGTTTACTACGAGTGGTATAAGCGCTTCTAAGAAGGCCGTGAAGACCTTGAAGATGAGGAACGCCCTGGACGCCCCAGCACATCAACAATCGATGAGAACGTGGAAAAAGTGAAAGAAATGGTTATGAACGATCACCGAATCACAATTAGATCCCCGCCGCAAGGGCGTGCGGCGGGGGCTGTTAGGGCACCACACGTAATAAGAAAAAAACCACATTCAAAAGCCACAAATTTATACAATCCACAAACCTAACATGGTACAGGTACATTCATTGAAAATCCCTTACACCCCACACACAAACACACATGCAAACACACAAACTATCAATTGTCATGCACATGCCCCTTTTATTAAGCGTAATATCTTTGAATTTTCATTTTGTTCCAACTTGCAACATATATGTTTTTAAATTTTCTAAATGGACTTCAGATTCTTACTATTATGATTCCTGATTGCCCGGAAGAAAATGAGTATTTGTATCTGTCTGAATTGGAATCCATCTCCCTTATTTTATCTTTGTGGTCTGATCTACCTAAGTAGTGTGGGGCCATTATAATTCCTTTAAAGTCATCGCAAAACTCACTGGTTCTGAATCTTTCTAAATGTTTTAGTCTCGCTTGTTCTCTTCGTATCTTAAGGGGCTCCCAGCCTAAATCCCCTAAGAGACCTGTTACACTTGTGTTCTTATTGTAACAACTTTTAACGAATCTGGCGGATTTTCTCTGGACTTTATCTAATTAAGTTTGCCAAATTTTCTCCCAAGGATCCCAATTACCTGCGGCATATTCCAAATGTGGTCTAACTAGAGCAAAATAACACCTCTCTTTAACTTTCTCATTACATTTCCCCACCACCTCTTTAATGAAGTCCATTTCCTTTAAAGACGATCCGCATATTGTCCTGATATGTGCTCCGCATTAAAACAATATATTCAGTATATGTCTTTTTGGACTAATACGCCCATATACGTAATTATTGGCAAATAATACGACGTGTTTGGATGTGGCTATAGTCGGCTCAAAATCAAGTCAGCGGGAGAAAAAGAAAAATAATCGAGATATATGAAGGCGATCGAGACGCGTGGTAGCACACGTGTCCAGGAATTATCGATTAATAGTTTGGCAAGAGAGTGCAGCCTCGCATCGCGTAGGGGGAGGGATTTTAGCGAGGAGAATTCCTATTCCGGCATCAACACGTTATTCGAAAGGGGAAGATTAGCAAAGTGCAAGGAATGCGTGTAATAGCATCGAGACTAGTGAATTAGATATGTAGTTATGCGGCGGGTAAATACGAAGGTCTTCCATTAATTTCTTAGAAAATGGAATACTCGTATAAGGCGTCCGTAGCATCGAAAGAGTTTGTCTTTTGAACAACCTCATTGGATTGGTCTCCTTGGATTGCTGTTAAAGTTTCAGCTATATCCAACTTGTGGATTTATTTTCATAATTGATTGAAGCAACAAACTCGTGTTTATTTAGAAATATGATGTGATGAAAAAGGAGTTTCGTAGAGTGATTAAACACTTCGTATTTAAATGGATTTTAACACCAAAAGAGACCAAAGCCGATTTGGATATAGTTCATGGCACATCTGCTCCTGTGTTTGCGACCGTTTATAATTGGGTAAATGAGTTTAAACGTGGTCGTACATCCACAAGTGAATAATACCGTTCGAGACGTCCAGTGGAATTGACTTCCTCCAAAATGATTGAATAAATAAACGATATAGTATTTTGTGGTTTAAAAATCAAAGTTTACGAAATAACTGAGCCCGGAGGTATAGCGCAAGGTACATTGTTTTCAGTTTTGCACGAAAAATTGGATGTGAAAAATATCTCGGCAAGGTGCGTGCTGCGTTTGCTCGTGTTGTCGATTCGGAGGTTGGTTTGGCGCTCTTCCGTCGCAATCCTGACGAGTTTCTGCGTCGATACATTACCGTTCCTCGTTGTTGCACCGGTTGATCATACAAACAAACAATGAAAAGCGTTCTTAGTTGGCATAGAATGCATGCTTATATTATTCTCTTCCATCATAACAATGCATGGATGCATACCTGCGCAGTTTTGAAGGCAAAAGTTGCGGAATCAAAGTTCCAATTATGATAACAACCACTGAATTCACCAGATTTGGGCCTCAGCGGCTTTTTTTATTTCCAGACTTGAAAAAATGACTCGTCGGAAAGCGATTCACGTTGAACGGGGAGGTCATCTCGACTTCAGATGCCTATTTTGTGAACCTTCTGAAATCCTACTTTTTGAACGGCTTAAAAAAGTTGCGGGCTTAAGGAAGCTCTAGAAAAAAGTGCATCGAGTCAAAAGAAGATTATGTTGAAAAATAAAAAAATCTAGCCACAATATTCTGTTTTTCTAATTTTTTCTAAGAGCTTATTGAACGATCCAACCATCAGTTGGGGCTCGGGAAGGGGAGAAGAAATTGTGAAGTGGATGATGGAGTGGAATGAAGATAGGAGATGGATACTGATGGAGTGGTATCCAGTATAATGAACATTCTATTGTTTCGGATGTCCTATTTTGGATGGGGTTACGGGATGGACTACTACTACTCTCCCGAAAATGCTTTCATTTCGGTAAATCGGTTTCTCTATCGGCCTCTTCGATGTGAAACCTACGTATCTTATTCCCTCCCCACTTCGCCATACATCCATTACCAAAAGAAGTATATATGTGAAAATATTTGCACATGACAAACATGGCGATGAAGTTCGGATGCATATCAAGAGCGGTGATTTGTTTCCCCGAGTCAATAGCGAACCTCTTTCGATGAATATCTCACTCGGAAATAAAAAGAATGCATTAATAACATCCAAATATTTAAAATACCTCGTTTGTCAGTGGTACTCCTCTAGTAGATAAAAATGGAGTCCTTGACGTCGATGATTGGAGGGGAGAGGGGTGACGGTGTGCCCGCGGAGGGTCGATCCGGGAGAGAGGACCAGCACTTAAATATCGGCAGAGGAGGACGCACAAAAATAAGCACTGGGGAAGTGCCTCTCATCCACCGTCTTCCAGTGAATCCCTCCAGCCTGTCACTTTGCCCTTCCATGGCCACTTCGGGTGCTAACGGCAGGGCGTGTCACTCGCACCACCCAGCTCGAGCAGCGTGACAACGCAAACACCGGACCGGATCCACTACCCATCGTAGTAACCCCAGCACCGCTGTAATCCCGCCTTGCCCGACCGTGAGAAGAGGAGGCGGCGGGAAGAGACGAGGGAGGGCGGGGAAGGAAGAGAGAGAAGGTTGTCGGGAGGGATGGAGGCCGAGGTCGAATCCTTGGACGAGGTGCACGAGGGAAGCCCACACTGACAGCGAGTCACGAAGAACTAAAGCCGAGAGACCTCATCATCACGGAGAACTCATATCAGCTAGGTTGTGCAGCCCAGAGCAACAACTGTGCTTCAATTTCTTTGGCACACCAGCAACAGCTATCGAAAAAAGCGTGCTTCGATATGCTATTTCACGAATTATACGAATTCTTTTCATTTATCGCGTAAGTATTTCATGTATTGCGTAAGTAGAGGCCGTTGGCATGGAGTAGTTGTAGGCTTGGAAGATAAATATGGCGTATTGTGTAGTGAGATCAATTATTCCAGATATTGATTGAATTCTTCCAAGAGGTGAATTTGTGAATGTCTGCGGTTCAGCGATGACCAACCAGTGTCCTTCAGTCGTCAAAGTTCATTTCTCGTGTGTTTGCGTGGACAAGATGGAATCGATGGAGCCGGTGGAAGTGATGATTGCGAGATGATGTAGTGAATGATAGAGTTCCCTTTACTTTTTTATCCGCCGAGTTTCTATCGCCAAATTCATTCCCCAATCCGAATGACTCCGCCGTAATCGGAAGCGTGTCGTCACGGAGAGAGCTTTCTTTGACGTGGGGGAGGGAAGGGGAGGGGGGCTTGGGAAATTGGACTTCCCGTTCCTCATGGACCAAACCGCCAGGCAGGGAGAATAGGAAATAACGCAATTCAAGAACTACGTTACTCGCTGAACAAAACCAAAATCGTGAGGCTACTGTAAACATTGCTCTGGTATTAATATGCAGAAAGGTTTACGTATTGCTACCGAAATAGTCTGTAGAAGAATAGTCCCCGATAACCGAAATCGAAGATAAATAATATACAAATTGATTGCAGAAAAAAGTGCGATAAAATCTGGGGGTGTGTGAGTATAATTGAAACGTATGAGCAGTGAGGAAATTCAACGCAAACCCAAAGAAAATGCAAAAACGAAAAAGACGAAAGTGTGTACGAGGGTAGGCTGAAAACTAATGCACACACGCTCGTAGACCACAAACAAAATGACCTTCAAAAGCACTCCTACTGGCATGTGGAATTAACATTTCCCCTCAACACGCATGCGCAGGTTTGAGGTCGTTTCATTCATCCAGTGTATTTTGAGAAGCGGAAGCATGGAGACGTGTTCTGGTGCTATTTCAACGCGATTTAAACAGCGTGCTGTTATCGAATGTTTGCCTTCACCTCATCGTCCGAGGTGTAATGACACAGTGGCAGCCTTGAGGTGTCTCCTAAGTTGAGGACAAAAATAAAAATCGCAAGGCGCAAGATCGGGGAAACAGGAGGGTGTGTAAACGGTCCAGATTTCAGGTTTTGCAGAGCCTCTCCGATTGCGCGCGAGGTGTGTGGACGAGCGTTGTCATGTTGCAAGATTATTGGCGCCAGGATGCCTAAAATACGACAAACGCGACCAATGTGGTTTGCGATACGCTTTTGTGTGATTCGCCGGTCATTTTGAATCAAATCTTCGACGAGTTTGGCGATATTTATCGTCTGTGGCATTGATCGGACGTCCGCTGCGTGTTTCATCAACAATCATGGCTTTTTCAGGCTCGCAACCACGAAATTTTACTATCCAACGATGTACAGTAGACCTAATAACAGCAGCATCACCATAAAAAGCCTTTGAACGACGATGAGGTTCTGTAGGACTCCCTTTTTCAGCAGTTGAAAATTAGACAATATGTTTAACTTGCGTTTACATAACAGCACTAGAACACGTCTCCATACTTCCGCTTCTCAAAATACACTGGATGAATGTAACGACGTTAAACCTACGCATGCGTGTTGAGGGGGAATGTTACTTCCACAGGCCACCAAGAGTGCCTCTGAAGGTCAACTTGTTTGTGGCCTACGAGTATGCGTGCATTAGTTTTCAGCCAACCCTCGTAATTAGCTGAAGGTGAAATTCTCCCAAAATACTTTTTCTTCAACAGGAATGATGAGAGTTTAAACAGGAGCGATGTTCTCATTTTGGTTAAGAACTCTTTGAGTCAGCAGGAGGGAGGTGAATCCAAATGGTTGTTCTGTGAATGTGTAGTGATCAAACAAAAGACCTCTGCCCACAGGAATCTACGCATGAACATTTGGCAAAGCACCGGACGCCAACGTTACTTCAGTATTATAATTAAACAAGTTTTGTTTCCAAAGTTTCTCATGCCAAAACAACAGACGAGACCATATTAATCGGTGGAGAATTCAATGTTACCATCATCAATCGATTGCTGCACATATACTGGGGACTAAAGACAAAGATATCTGCGAGTTGCTTTCGCTTGCTTTTAATTTAACCTCCATGCACCAAATATGCACCATGTATGCATAGAACATAAATAAAGAGTGTCCGTGGAAAGTGGTGTTCATGAAACGCTCTCAATTTTGATCACTAGGAATTTTAAATATTTGAAAACATAGTTGCCATGAATACCTGGAAACAGTTTATTATAACCAAGTTAAAGGTTTTGCTATGGAGAAAATGTTCTAATTCCAAAAATGAAAAAGGTCTAAATTTTTGTGATATTTTCTTATTTTAACTTCACACCCCTCGGTAATTTTAATATTTACGCATAGAAAGTGCTTCTTCTGAAGCACACAACATTATTTTTATAGATCTTTATAATAGTTACTATTGTTCCCGTCAACTGAGCCTGTCTCTCGAATGATTTAATATAGCTTGCCCGTCAAAGCGACCTCTTAAAAAGTGTTTAAAAACTGCATATTTATATGATATCTGTTTACGAGATACGCATAAAATGTTCGCAATGAACGTACCCAAAAAGGTGAAAAACACATTAATTCTTAGAGAAATTTAAGAACACACAGTATTAACCGCCTAATTTTTCCTTAATACATTCAGATTTTTAAAACCGGAGACTATATAAGTTTAAAACACGCGATCCACCAAAAACCGCGTGGAAAAGAGGCGACCGAACACCAATCATGCAACATGTCTGCATAAATTACGAGTATAACATAGTTGGCAGCTATTCCTATGCCCACACAAAAAGGACAAGAAAATACGTTAAAAAGAGGGCAGGCACACTCGTACAATTCAAACACTTATTACCGGTTAGTATTCTACGCATTCCGGATGGACAACTGACAAATACAACAGACTTCATATACATTAGGACCTTAGGACGCCAGACATGGAGAGTGTTTTGTGGGATTGTATCTCGGATGTAAAGCTACATGCTTTATATCTTTTCATGAGATTAATTCAGTCTTCGCATATCTAAAGGTTCCCACTCCAGATTCTCTATTAAATGTGTGACTCTTTGTGGCCTTTGGAGTGAGTTTTCCACTAACCTAGCGGCTTCTCTATGTACCTATATTCAATTCTGTAGCCACACGAATCTAGCGGCCTCTATAATTAATGTTTTTTGAAAAGAATCCCAAACTCTCGCCGCGTAATCAATGTGAGGCCTTACTCAAGATAATTAGCACGTTTCCTTCACTTTTTCGTCACTACACCTTCCGGCTATTCGTTTGACGAATGCCAGCTTTTTGAGCGTCCCTCCATTTGTGCGGATATGTTTTCCCCATACGATGTAATGGGAACCCCCCCCAAGTATTTTACATCACCCCCGACGCTCATCCGAACACCTCCGAGTGTGTAAGTTGGTAAGGTTTGGTTGTGTTTTCTATCGTTTTAGAAATGCATGACGGGACATTTTTTTCGTATTTAATTCCAGCACCAATTCTTCGCATCATTTTTTAATGTTGGGTCAGTTTGTAATGATACAACATCATCCGCGTCATTCGCTATTCCCCTGTAGATTACAGTGTCATCGGCAAAGATTCTCAGACGGTGACGAACGAAATATGGACCCTGGGGGCATCGTTGAAAGTGTTCGAAGCGAGAGGGGGATGAAAGCAGCCGAGAGAGGGGGAGGAGGGAAATTATACCCACGCGGGGTACATAGCGCACAGGTTTCTTACGAACACAATCTTTGCGTGACCTTTGTACACAGTTTTACCCATATTTTCATGGAGTCATTTTATTCTCTCGCTAAATGTTCTCTCACTCAATTCAGTCCGAGGAGAAAAGTCATTCTCAAAGAATATAATGGTGTAATGCACGTTTTACATGGTTAACTGACATTTTTGTACCGTTTGAAATTTTGACCGAGAATGTATTTTTTAAATTAAAATATCTAAGTTGTTCAATTATCCAAGGTAAATTTCCACATAATTTTCATACTGATTGTTGTACAAATAACAATTAATATGAAAATATTGGAGTCAAACCAAAGGCTTTGAAGGTTACCATGCAGATGAATTCGCAATTCACCGACTGAATCTACGGTTCAAGAAGAAAAAATATTAGAAATAGCATTTACTATAATTGGTTAAAAAAAACTGGAAAAATAATCATACGTGTATACTTAAGTAAGCAAAAATGCTTCGCACTCCACTCTCCCACGTCTGGGTTTCATAACCAATTATCAATGCCATATTGCGTTAGGAGTGCCAAAAAACCATCGGAGGGGGGGCGTTCAGGACACTGATCCTCGACACTCGGTTATTGGGGAAACGATCAAAGAAACAATTGGTAATCGGTTGGCTATCCCATTTATTACTGTTAGGCAGTCGTTCCAATAAACCTCGAGCGCGATAGTGGTGGTGAACAGTCCAAATATTAAAAGGAGACATTAGTGAAAATAGAATCCGCCCACCTCAATTACGATTGATCGAAATATTTTTCACAGCAGCTTGAACTAATTAGAATCAAACAAGGGAAATACTGTCATATTTTTCAAATTTATCACTCTTAACATCTTGACGAACAGTAGAGCTTCAGGCTTAACTTTGCAAAAACTTTCCATATTGATGATAAATGATAGTATAGTTTTACCCTTGGTATTTTCATTCACACTAGAAAATGCTTACTTGTACGGGTTATAGGTTTAAATTTTCGTTAATAGACTCTCAAAATAAATACGTTTCTTTTATTCTCGGCTAGAGTAGGCAACTGGCAGTTACTCATTGACCAGATGCGCATAGTTATCCTGAACAGAGTCTTGTAAAACATGAATACCTGCAGTCTTAAAGTTGAATATTGAGTTCATTGAAGAAATTCTAAAACCAGATGATTCATTTAATACTGCTAATATTAATGGAAACACCCTCCCATGGACTACAACCTTGTCGTGGTGGAAGGGCTTGTGTGTTCCGATGACTCCTATAGCTGTGCTGGCGGGAGTAATAATAATTGCTCCTGGTAGAATCACCCAGATAGATCGAAGGTTAGGAGCCAGACGAAAGGTAGTGCACGCAGCGTCTGTTCCTCAGTGAGGCGGCTGCAAAGGCGTCTGACCCCAGTGGGGCGGCCATTAAGTGATGGTGTCACGTTAAAAACACTATTGAAGAAGGCAACGGGAAACCACCTCAATTATTATTCCTACGAAAAATGATGGACACAAGACAGAAATTGAGTCCTGACAACTGAAAACAAAGGTTATGCGATATTCCAGAAAGAAAAAGGCTAAGCTAAACATTAAAATAGGAGGGGAAAAATAGAGCAGGTAGAACAGTTTACATATCTCGGAAGTGTTTTGGACCAATACGGTCAAAGTAGTGGGGAGATAAGGAGAAGAATTGCTCTAGGCAAGGAGGCTTTCTCAAGGAGGAGCGAGTTGATGACGGGGACGTTGAGTAGGGAGGTTAAGAAAAGACTCGTAAAAACTCTGATATGGAGCGTAGCTATGTATGGCGCGGAAACGTGGTCACTGAAGCAGAAGGATAGACGCAGATTGGAGGCTTTTAAAATTTGGGTGTGGAGAAGAATGGGGAAGGTGAAATGGACCGAAAGGAAAACAAATGAGAAACTACTAGGTATGGTGGGTGAGGAGAGGGGTTTGTTGGAAGAAATCCTATGGAAAAAGGAAAAATGGTGGAAGGGCGTATTGAGCGGTAGTGGGATGTTGAAGAAGGTAATAGAGGGGAGAATGTTGGGCAAACGAGGAAAGGGCAGGAACAGGATAGGGATGTTGGACGGGATGAAGTTTGGAAGGATGTACACAGAGATGAAGAGGGACCTGATGTAGAGTAGGTTACTGGATTGTGTTTTGTTAGGAGTCGCAAGTTATTTTTTGTGATAGTTGTGTCCATCCAAAAACCTACATTAACCGGTATATTACCTAATAATAAATGGAAACAAGAAGCTAATTCTACATTCATGAGCTCACAACCCAAGGTGGAGCGCTTAAAAAGCGTAATGCATCAATCTTGCCCGCACGAGTGCATACGTAGGGGTGGTTTGGGCTCGTGCGCCGGGGTCAGTGGGGGCGATTGAAGGGGAATGCAGTCAAGGGAGGCGGTCAATCGCGTTCATTCCGGAGGATTTCGCGGGAAATATTCGACAATGGCCACATTCCGACTCGAACGCCATCACTCAACTGATTTGAATGAATGAATACGCACAACGCAAAAGGAGATGGGAAATTCTGAGAGAATTTCACCGCGATTAGGCAAACGGAAGCTTTCGAATACATCACGATCGTCCAATAAATCCAATGCAAATATTATCCAATTATCAATTAAATTCATTGAATCCCTGTGTGCATGCAACACAAAGGACGCGATGCTTATTTCAATGCTGATCTTCTACATTATATTGCCGCAAGGGTGTGTGGCAGGGGGTGTTAGGTCAACAACCGTAAAAGGGAACAAAACAGCATTCAAAATCAACACATCCATACCAACCTATACCCACAGTTGCGTATACATTCATGCAAAAATCCTTTCCACTTACACTCAAGCAAATACATGTACTATGAACTGACAATCAATTACATCTTAGGATGCAGTACAAAATGTAACCAATAACAAGCAAGCTAGAATTTCAAAAAGTAAGAAGGCGAAATTTCACTACCACATACATGGACCGCAGGAGTTCTTAACGAAACGGACTGCCCTGCGTTGAATCTTCTCCAAGTGCTCCCATCTTTAAGCTCTGATAAGAGCTTAAAGAGAGCTGAAACGACCGAAAAGCTACAAACGCTTAGTCTTGAGTTGGTTTAAGGATGGAGTGGAATTGCCCTTGGAATGAGCGAATGTTGACCCAAAGTGTGAAGGAACGAAGCAAATTTCAAGGTAGGGAGAGAAAATAGTTAAAACAGAATGTCCTTCAAACCAAATCCCCATCGCGGAATGGCTTTAGTCCACCTCTCGATGCATTCCGGGAGGTCAAGTACGCTGAACTCTCATAGCAAAGTCGGTGGGAGACAGAGGAAAGAAGTATTACTTTCCTTTAGGGAAACGCATTCTCACTCAAATAATCTCTCATCTTCTTCTAAGATAACATTGAAGAGTGAGTTTAAATTTAACATTATGTTGAAACAATATATATTGCGCAGGGGATCCGAGTGAAAAAGGCCTCATTCGGGAAAGTTAGGAGGTTCAACGCTGGGCAGCCCGTTTCGCTGATAACTAAAAATCGAAAAGCGTCACTGCAATGCTTTTAAGGAGTTGGGATGGAAATCATTGGAAGAAAGACGGGTCAATACTAGGTTGACCTAACTGAATGAATTCAGATCCGCACATGTATCAGCACCGAAGTCTCGCAAATTATTCGCACTTGAAGTGCGAGTAATTTGCGAGACTGCGGTGCAATTGCATGCATTGGTCGCTTTGATCATGTGTACAAATTCGGGAACACTGATGCCAGAACTAGCAGACTCAAGGACTCCTTCTTCCCACGGACAATGCGGGATAACAATGTAGGGTTATATATAGCAATAATTCCACTTGCCATTCACGGCGTCTAGGGAATAATTAATTCTGCTCAATTGCGTCCACTTTCACTGACCTCGTGTGTTTTGTTGTCCCAACCCCTTCTTTCCATATGACCGGATTTGAATGCCATCAAATAATGTACTGCTCTTTACAGTATTGCTTGCTCTGCCTTGTCTGCTTTTAATATTCCCCTTCCCTCTCTCGTCTCTCTCTGTTGTGGGGGGACCATACCCCCTACCTGCAGCGTTGGGTCACATTCCCTACCTGTGTCCTTCGGGGAGAAGACCATTCTATGTTGCACGTCCATGTGGTAGTGGAATCTCGCCTTCTTACTTTTCAAATTCTAGCTTGAACGTCATTGGATAATTTTTTGTGCTGCATCTTAAGGTACAATTGTTTCTGGGTTGAGTGTATATGTATTTTCATGCGTTTAAAATGAATGAATTTTTGCATGAATGTATAATCACTAAAATGTGGGAAAAAGGCCCAAAATGTATAATCACTGTGGGTACAGGTTTGCATGTGTGTGTTGGTTTTGAATGTGGTTTTGTTCCTTTTGACAGGTGGTGCCATAACACCCCCCCCGCCACACACCCTCGCGGCGGCTTGCGGGGTATTATTTAGATGTAGAACAATAAAATATGTCGTAAGGGATGGGTTTGAAAAGTCTATGAGTTGGAAAAGAATATGACCACCTATTTTTAGTCCGATGACGAGCACGTTTGATCACTTTCAATCGACCCCAATATGCGCTGCGGTTCTCCCCCCAGTGGTGCCCGTCCACCCGGGACTGCGACGTCGCCTCTGCACACTTACCATCCACTCGCCACGGCCGCCGCTGCGACCAAGGCCCCACTCTCTCTCTCTCTCTCTCTCTCTCGAGACGTCGTAGATTGTCCTCTCGGCGAACATCATCCCCCGAGTCGTCAGTCCGTCGATCGGTTGCATCCGGGGCGCCCCGGACGGTCGCTCCAGTTCGCCCTGACTGCGACCCCCAACTCCTGAGGGTCGAGGGCCGTAGGTAGGGCGAATCGTTTCCAGTCCTTTTGTGTCTTCCTCCTCGGTGGCAAGAATCTTAATTCAGCACAGCCAGTAAATTGATATACAAAGTGTAATAAAAAAAGACTAGACTGACTTTATTCTGCGCAAACCGTTCAACGGATCGAAACTAGACACAGTGCGCCATCCAGCGACACATCTGACGACTAAAACTAGGGTTCTGCGTTTGTTTACGTCGATTTGACACGCAGCAGCAGCGGTATATGTCTTAACCTGTTCGTCGCCGCGTGTAACGGCAGAAATGAAGGAGCTAGAGGAACAGCGTGTGTGCGGGAAATTATGTTTCAAACTTGGAAAAAGTGCTACGGAGACATTTTGAATGATTTAGCAAGTATTTTTAATGCAACTTTTAGTCGAAGCCAGTGTTTGAGTGGTACAGTTGTTTTCAATCGGGCAGAACCTCGACAGATGAAGATTTGCAAACGGGGAAGACCTTCCACTTCGACAGATCCCAACCATGTGAAAATTGGAGAGCGATTTGGTGCGGGAAAATCGCCGTTTAACTGTGAGGGAGATAGCCGAGGAAGTGAACATTAGTTTCGGATCCTGTCAGACAATTTTGACAGACATTTTGGGCATTACGTGCGTCGCAACAAAATTCGTCCCGAGGTTCCAGACTGATAAGCAGACACAAAAGCGTGTGGAAATTTTCCAGGAACCCCTGGATCGAGCCAATTCCGAGTTTCTTAAAACCATAGCAACCGGTGACGAAACCTGGGTGTACGGTATTGATGTCGAGACAAAGGCCCAGTCTTCTCAGTGGAAAGGTCCTCATTCTCCACGACCAAAGAAAGCTCGCATGTCCCCGTCCAAAGTGAATGCCATGCTGGTGTGTTTCTTCGATTGGCAAGGGCTGATTCATTACGAATACGTCCCTCAAGGTCAAACCGTCAACAAAGATTTATGCTTAATGGTCATGAATATGCAGAGGATCGCAGTAAGCCGAAAGAGGCCGGACATGTGGAGAAACAACGCATGGCGTTTCCACCACGATAACCAGCCGGCTCACACGGCGCTGATCGTGAAAGAGTTTTTCGCCAGAACCGGAACTTCCGTGATCCCGCAGGCACCCTCCACTCCAGACGTGGCTCCATCGACTGTTTTTTGTTTCCAAAGTTAAAATCAACTTTCAAAGGGCGCCGATTCGACTCTATTGCGAACATTAAAACTAATTGTACGGCGGACCTGAAGAGGATCCCTAAGGCGGCTTACCAGGCAGGGTTCGAGAGCTGGAAGAAACGTTGGCAAATGTTTGTCGTCAGCCAAGGCATGTATTTTGAGGACGACAAGTTCGATTAAGCTGTATCCGTCGAAATAAACAAGTTATAAAATCAGTCCTGTCTTTTTTAGAACACCTTGTATTCGCAAAATGCCTTTTTTATTCGCTCTACATCCAGCGTTGCTTAAATTTTAAGAGTAAAATTTAATATATAAATCGACGAACGATACCAACCTGCAAATGTGCATATGATATGTTGGCCGGCCTGTGATACTGTCCATAAGTTGGATAGTCCCATTCTGCAGGCTTGATTAAGACAAGGTAAGTATAAATGCTAGCTCATCGACTCATTGTAATCATGGGATTTTGTTTGGATGTTTCTTAAAAATGCGCATTTTGAAAGACTTATAATTTTATAGGAAAGAGAAATACTCGGTTAGGAATTCATCAGCAAGAATTCAGATTTTATGCACTAGTGAGTACATAGACGAATGAGTGTTTAAGAAGTGCGAAAAAACGTTCGGAAACTCGAGCATTGGTAAAAATCCGTTACGAAGTTAGATGCATGAAATGGTTTGTGAAAACAATTGATTTACAATGAAATTGTGACAAATATGAATATGGTGTCTAATTCATTCAACTTATTTAACCTGTTAAAATATACCGTCAAGGTGAATCAGTGGAAGTTAGTCAAAAAGTGGAAGTCGTTAGGGAAGTCACTGATCACTGGAGTCAAAGTAAAGGTGAAATCATTAAAGAGTGATGATTCATGGAGAAATATATTTGGACATTGTTCAATTCGTTTGAAAGCACGAATGCCCTCCTCTTAAAATCAAAAGAACAAGTAAAAAAAGGTGATGATTGAATGGAAAAGTTGAGAATTGATTAAAGACCGTCAATTTGAAATACGCATGCATTAAAGAGGATGCGTGCTTCAGAATCCTAGATTCACTTAGCGCTCAGATAGAAGAACGCTTTTCAGATCCATTTCAGGTCATTCTTCTTAAGACAGGCATACGAGGTCGTCTTAAGACAGGTATGAAAAAATGAACCGGAGATGGATCTGAAGACGCATCACGTCCATTGCAATACCTAAACAACCCTGGTTCAAAAATTAAGAGAAAATAAACTATAAGAGCGCCGTTTGAATAAAGTCAATGATAGTTTTGTATAGTTTGATGTGTTTACTGATATTACGGGTAGACACTATTTCTACTACACGCATCAAGCGAATATTTTATTTTATTCAAATAAAATTCAGTTAGTTAATTGAAATCCAGTTTCGAGTCGCAACGAGAAAATATTGCGCAAAATATGTTTAAGCGCAGCACATTTATCTACCCTTTTCTTCAGCTAATTTTAACAGCATTAAACTGTTTCCCTCATTGAACTAAATAGTTTACATTTTAATTAGACTGGGTTTTGATAAGGATCAAACCCGATTCCCTTTTTCCTCTATTATTTCAATGATTCAAAACACTCTAACGGAAAAGAATCAGTGAAATATGTTTATCATCTAAGCGGAGTTGCATTACATGTTTTATATTTGTTTATTGAATTCGGACGAACAGCCAAAATGATCCAGCTAATATCACGAATGGGAGAAGGGGAGAATTTATAATTGAACCCGCCGTTCAATTCATGCAATCTCTCGTTCCCACATTTCCTTTTTTCTGTTTCTTTAAAAAAATGCTTCCAGAAAATTAGGCACCCATTCATACTTCGTTGAGCGAGACACGAGAGATAAAACTGAACACGAACGAGGGAAAAGCACTCCATAAAACTTCAATTCTTAAAATTACGTGAAAACGGTGAGTGACACACTTTTCAGCAAAGCAAGGAAATTTTTATCCCCCATTTTTTACTGGTAAAATTGATGGGTTTAGGTTAAGCGAAAGATATATTTAAATTTATTCTGAAATAAGAACGGAGAGAACTTGGGTCGAAGTAAGCCGTCAGGAATCTCAAGAATGCTTCACTGTAGATTTTTTCTTGCCTTGCCGTGCTACATTTTCCTCCTCTGTTCAAATCGCCGTGGAAACTCGCGCGGGCGGAAGTAATTGGTTAAGATTTTCCAGAAAACGTTGCAACATAGAAAATCCGCAATCGCGTCTGATCACATGAGCCTAAGTGGAAAACAAGAAGCTTTTTAGTGAAAGAGGAATTAAGAAGATTAGTGAAGCGGACGAAATTCCGGTGTCAACGAAAAGTACTACACTTAATATCGTGTCCTCTTGAGGAGGAGCCATCTTTGATCCATCATCCCTGGGGAACGCTTTTACTTTTGAAGTGTTACGCTGTACATGCACAGATTTTTTTTCAGTTTAGGTTAGTTTATTCCACAGGAATAATGTAAAAATAAACGATAACAATTTTCCCCTCGATATTGACTTATTACGCGACCGATTTCGACGCACCGCATCCTCTTCAGCCGTAGCCATAGGACAGACATCACCTGAATTTGACGTAGTTTTTGCATCTGACAGGATTTAGTCTTTGCCAGTGCTATTTCTCTCACTATCATTATCTTGCTTCCTCCTGCTCCGGTGATCCCACGGTACATCCATATATTTTTTCCCAAGCGAACAGTTTTGTTAGTAAACTCCATAGTTTCAGCCTCAACTTTGTGGAAGTTCATTTTAATAAATGAAAAAGAAAAACTTTATATAATCGATGGTTTCAGCCGTTATTTTATGGAATCGGTTCATACTTAAGCGGATAAAATGATACTTTGTAATAAATAAATAGTAATAAATCTGTGGAATTACAAAGTATCATTTTATCCGCTTAAGAAAAACTTTGTTTCAATCCACCACTTCATTTCAGGTACGACTAGTTTCGACGCTACGGCGTCATCGAAACTAGTCGTACCTGAAATAAAGTGGTGGATTGAAACAAAGTTTTTCTCTTTCATTTATTTATTAGTTTTGTTAGTATTTAAATGTAAATTGTAATATCAAACCATTCCTTAGCCGGTCTTTGGGAAGCACTAGATCGTGCCTTTGCATCTTCTAGATGTTGACATTTTTGCACAAAAGTAGTGTCATCAGCATATAAAACCGATTCAGTTTTCATATCACAGGGCAAATCATTAATCATGATGAAAAGTACTGGGCCAAGCACAGAGTCATGTGGGACACCACATTTTACTTTAAGAGCTGCAAATCGACAACCATCAAGTTCAACCCATTGGTGGCGATCATCCAAATATAACTTCATTAGTCTCAGTCCCACACCCTTAATACCATAATATTCTAGCTTGGATGGTAATATTGAATGATTAACACAGCCTTACTAAGATCACATAGTGTCACAGAGACTGATTCCCTCTTTTCAAAGGTATTAATGACGTAGTTAACTATGGACTCTACAGCCTTAATCGTAGATTAGCCAGATTGAAAGCCATACTGTGATTTGGAAAGCAGATTATTTTACTCAAGAAAGTCACATTTTTGATCTTTCATTATAGTTTCAACAATTTTACCGAAACAAGGAATATCACAATGGGGCGGTAGTTCAATAAACCTTATCACATTTCTCAATCTTCTCTTTCTCAAATGGAGCTGCAAAATTCCATTTGGCATTTAAATTATTTGGAGGAAGATTTTGCAGCATATTGCCAATATTGGCAGCATCCGCGTTTTGAGAGAAAAAATTGTCTTCCACAGCTTTTAAGAAAAACTTGTTTACAGTGTCTTGGGTAGAATGAAGATTTTCTTTTGCATTACCATGACCAACTGCTTAATTGATTACTCTCCATGCTGCCTTTTATTTATTTTTTTCATTGAAAATAAAATCTTTATAAGTTTTATTTTTTGCACACTTAATTAATTAAGTGTGCAAAACACTTAATTAACACACACTTAATCTTTTGTATTTCAAGTAAGCCTATTTGTCTTGCAGGCTTCCCCTGGTTTCGCAAGAGTGGTAGTAACTAAGTAAATCATTTCTTAGAGCTAATAAGTCCCAAGTATACCAGGGATTATTTTTAGTTTTAGTTGGCATACAGTTTAGTTTTTCTTAGGAAAGGAATGTTAAAAAAATTCTAGGAAATTACCTAAAAATCTTGGAAAACAAGATTGCTCAATAGAGTCTGTAAAAATTCCTTGCCAATTGATACAAGATAGATGCATTTTATACTCTAAACCTTCTACTGTTATGGATGGCCTAATGACTATGGTTTTACCTCCATTTGAGGAGAACTTTGGAGTTATTGGAATCTTAAAAGTGAAGCTTGTACCGTGATGGTCAGATACGAGATAGTCAAAAACATGACCACCATTCAATCAATCCAGGGTCACAATTGGTAATGACATCAACAAGGCAGGCAGAAAATTGAGTTGGCTGTTTGTTTGCTCAGTATAAATTATAAGAAAACAAAAGATTTTAAAGAACCTGACAATCCCTAGTTTTTAGTTTTATACCAATGTTGAGGTCTCCGCAAATTTTGATATTGACTTTCAGAGTCAAGAAAAGGGATAGTACTAGTTCCACTTGATTACAAAAATGTTAAAATACACCTTTAGAGGAGCAATACACAGAATCAATGATCAGATGCAAGTCCTTCAAAATGATTGGAGATATTTCAAAGTGCATTTTCATACGGAATTTGACTAAGTCATCTACTTTGAAGGGCATACTTATCGAGACATAAATACAGGTACCACCCTTTTTTGATACAGGTCGGCAATAGAATGATGCCAAGCTAAAATCACTAATTCCATACGCATCCACTTAATTTTCGTAATCCAGTGTTCATTGAGACATTGAACATGTTTGACAACTACCTCTGTCTCCGATATCTTCTTTCGTAGTCATCTCACATTTTGGCAAAATAAATTAATGCCACTACCTAGTCAGAAGGAGTTGGGTTTTGATACTCCTGTTTTGAGGCG